>VWZV01012218.1:277840-505898 GCA_013397155.1 Irena cyanogastra | reverse complement strand
TTTACAGGAAAAGCATAAAAGGAATCCATTAGGCAATCTTTCTCATAAGAAGAAGCAATTAGAGTAGAATAAAGTAAATTAGGATTTGAGTGCCATCAAAAATGGCAGAATTATCATGGATCCTCCTTCTATAATGCTTAGGGGTTTTTGGTGGTGGTGATGATGATGGTGATGGAGACAATATAGTGTAAGTCTTTACTGGAACCTACTGCCACCTAATTGTCCAGAATATGGCACCGCAGGATAAACATCTTTGAAAATAATTTTAAAACCCCTAATTAATGTTGATGTGTTAATCCCTCTTATCTACTCTATTTTTTCCTGTCCTTGTTGTTAGGGAAACATAGCAATTAATCCTTCTTTGTTATCATTACACAGTTACTTTTCCTTCTTCACTACTCAAATTAAAAAATCCCTGATTTATAATAAGACTTTTGGCAGCTTGCTGTCTAAAGGTAGAGTATCTGATTTCAGAACATTGGTAAAGATAATTCTGGCACATGTATTCTAAATACTAATTTGATACTACTTNAAGCACAATTTGTACTTTTGATCCTAAATTCATGTGTGATCATTTGTTGATTTTGCAATTATTACTTTGATTCCAGTGTCTATGCTTTTCATTGCTAACTCAGCAATTGCATTTACATGTTTAATCCATGTAAAAGAAACCTCCCAAGAATAAAAAACTTCATGCATTTAAATGCAATTATTTTTAAGAAAGAAGTAAGGTTATCTTCTGACATACACTGAAGAAAATAAGTCATGATAATACTGTATGCTTATGCAGTAGGCATCATAACAAAAGTTTTTGTGGTTTTATATTTAATCCAGCTCTCAGGATTTTAGAAGCAACTAACTTCAAGGTTTTGAACACTTATATTCAAGGAAAAAAATCTCATTCATTTAGATAAAGGTTGGGATTTTCTACAGTGTCAAGGGCCAGGATTCGTGTCACTTTGTTAGCCATGCAAAAAGTTAGGCATGTAGTCTAAGCTAGTCATCTGCACTTGCTGTAGTCATAGTTACCCTCCAGGGAATGATTCATCCCATCCAAGTAGAGTGCTCTCTTTTTTCTGTTACAGGGGAAGTCTAGACAGTTAATTAGGCAAAATGCCTGATTTTCAGTGGATAACATTAAATGACATAAATATCCAAGTTTAATGGATTAGGAACCTGTATTTCATTGACCTTTAATCATATGGGTGCTTTTGCATTAATGAAGCCAAAAATCATAGTGTGTAACAGCAGGCACCTTACTGAAGCACCTAGGCTGGGATCCTAATTTAGGTTAGGTACTTAGATGATAATGGCAACAAAGAAGGATAAAAGTCAACGTTCAAAGCTGGTCATCTCTCTTCACTCACAGCAGAAAACAAAGCCTGCATTTGTGAATTTAGGTTCATAAAATAGCAGGTCCCTGGTATTGGCACTTCAGTTAGTTTTTTAAGGGAAGGTGGCACAAATTTGACAGGATCTTTGTAGAGGTTCCTGACCTCCACCTGAGTTGGTTCAGAAGGCAGTACAGGCCCTGTCTCATTTGTGGAGCAAAAGGTATGCTGAGGCAAAAGCAGTGTGGTCTGTGTGAAACCAGACATTCACCATTTGCTATGGGAATATGTCAGAAATGTTGCTGTTGCACATTTTATCCTACTAAGACTTTGTAGTTATGTTTGGTCTTAAAAGACAAAGATATAAATAATTGCTTCCCCAGAGAATGAGGCTCTCACTGCTGTGCCAGTGATGTTGAGGATATCCATCTCTTATTCTCTGCAATGGTATGTTAACAAGTGTTGCTGCATCAATACCAAGATACTGGAATTCCTTTTTTTTGTAGTTACTATGTTGTTCCAGTATTATTCTTGCCAATGTGCTTATCACCTTTCTCTACTCACCACCACCATCATGGTTCTCATTTTCTCAGCTACTGCTCTTTTTCTTTCACATCCAGAAACAGTTTGTGCCATCTTTTATTTACAGTAGACCATACATTTCTTAGTGACAGTGATCACTTCTCCATGGTCATTGTTAAAGGAGTTTACTTATCCATCCACTGCTGGAAATTTGCAAAACAGTAATCTATTTATTAGGAGAGCAATCCATAAATCCATGGATGTGGCACTGGTTTCCTTGAATCTCTAATTTTTAAGGGTATCTCTCATTTTTCAAGTTGGGTCTTGCTCTGGGAATGTTCACTCCTCTCTTTTTTGGACTAAAACATCCTTCTAATAATCTTTTATAAGTGTTTCTGTGTCCCAGGCATATACCTATTGCTGAAATTCATGATGTGAAACTAAGATTTCACACAACAAGGTTTCCAATGTGAAAGTCACACTGTCAAAGAGATAAAAATGTTTTAATAATGCTTTGCAGAATGAAATACGAAAATCTGGTCTGCAACCTAATCTTCCATTAGCTGTTTTGTTTCTTGCACACATAGTATCTTTCTGCTTTCAGTGCTTGGGATGGTTGCAGATTTTAACTCATTTTTAGGTTTGAGGTGTTGTTGTTGTTCGGTTGAAATTAGATGCCAGGAAGAGAAGGCCAAGGTTTTACTACTGACCTCTTGAGTATATATTCATGATAATTGGTGAAGCAGTCAATCTGTATGTTTATGCATTTTCATTTTTTGTTTGCTTTTTTCCATTATTTCTAGATACTAAGCTGTGAAATTTGGTTTCTATACACTCTTGCCCTTCAGATATTCATAACGTCTTCATGTAAAGCAGTTCTAACAACTGAAACAGCTCACTTCTCTAGTGCAAATACATGCTATTTTTATAGCTTCTGCTAGATGCTCCTGCTGTTGCCTTTTTATATTATTGTCTGTAGCACAAATAAAGGAAGCAACCTGAACTCAGTGCACTTCTTATTTTTCTTTAGCTTTTAACGGTGAGCTTCTAAGAATAAATATTTCGGCATTCATCCATTAGTTTTTGTCAAGAAGTCTTCATAATTAAGCTCCTATGAGAGCCTTGCAGAGGTGAGGGCTAACAGAAAGGTGTCTTCAGCAGAACTGGTCATAGAAAGAAGATGAGATAAAATCTGACTCTCAGCCAGACTGAAGTCCATGTTCTCCAGTACCATGAGTGAAGTCAAGTTCTACCTAACTTTGGTTCTGGTAGGAGAAGAAAGCTTGTCTGCTATGAAGGGTAATTGAATCTATAATTCTGGCATCATGGGATGCCAGAAGCAGTACAAAAATAAAAGCTTTTTCTTAATGTGAATTTAGGAGTTGCTAAAATATAAATCAAGCTGCTTGCAATGGCTCTAAGAACTGAAATTGTTATGGTGTCTGTTATTTTTGATCTTTGAATTGTGATATCAACAGATCTGCATCAAGCTTCTCTAAAAAGCCTTCTTGATGTCGGAAGAAAATTAATTTCTGATTCAGTTTTAAGAGATCAGACTTTCAGAGCTGCAGCTTGTATAAGAATTCAGGAGGTGTAACATGTTTTCTCTATGACAGCCATGATGTGATTTACATTTATATTTGGCACCACTCATATTTTCTCTTTGTTTCAAGTGTGTTTGCCTTGAAAAACTGACTTGAAAGTCTGTAATGCATTTAAGTATTAGTGAAAATAAGTGGGAAAAAATACTTGTGGAAACTTGTTGAAAGTTGCAATTTGTAAGAGATGGTAAGAATTTCAAAAGACACCTTTTTATCTTTAAGGTGTGACTGAGAATGCATATTTTTATGCATACATGTGGGAATTTCCCTGGCTCTACCTAAGCTCACAGTAATGTGACAATTTTGACTAAGCCTGAGCAAAGGCAGGAGAAAGTCATACGATCATTCTCAGTGAGAACTGAAAATCGTTGGGTTGGAAGATCCTCTGGTTCAGCCCTCTTGACAAGGTAAAAAAGTAAGGAGTCTTAATATTTATCTTCTAAAACATACAAAAAAACCCTCTGATTCAGGTATATTTTGGTTATACAGTCAGTGCCTTGGGGTAGTTAAAAAGCTTGCAATGTGCTGCCTTCCATTCTGCACTAAAAATAATGTGAATTCAGGGAGGATGATGTATCCTCTGGGCAGTAGTATAAGCAATTATGTTCAGGGCAAAAAAGCACCGATCAAAATGTCAAGACAAGCTCTTCCTTCTGCAGTTGTTTCCATGTTCTTTGTAAAGAGTATAAGGAATTTAGACCTTCTGTGTGTACTTGCAGATGCTTGTTTTTCTGTTCTATGCATCTGATTATTGTATCCTAAATGTATCTTTTGGGTCTGTTTACCATAAAATCATAGTATATATTTTTGCTCTCTAATACATGCAGCCTGTGATTTTGGAACTACACAGACATACACATATGTGCCAACCATTTCAGAATCATTAAAGTTTTTCTCCATTTCACGTCCTGCAAATACCTTTGGTACACATGTGTATGTCAATGCAGGTGTGCATACATGCACTCACAACAAACGTGTCAAATATACAGAGATTTTCAAAGTGATCGATTTTTACGATTTGCAGAACAGCAACAGATCCCTTTTAAAATCATGCCAATTTTATGAAAGTGCTGACTATATTTCCCAATCTTGAAAATATATGTGTATGCCTTAAATTCTTCTTTAAAGCAAAATCCTTAAATCCTTAACATCTCCAATAGTGCCTCTAATGAGCTTCCTTCTGTTTAGCACTTTTTTCCTCCCATTGACCATGTCTTAATTCCACAATATTATTTCATCCATTTTCAGTAATGAAATGATATGGAGTAACTACATGTCTTATTTGTGTTGGCAGTGGATTGTCCTGCTAAAGACTTTTATTTTGGTAATCCAGGTGTACTGCGTTTGAGTGTAAATCCTTTCAGAGGTCTAACCTAAAATTACTCCTCCTTAAGTATGGTGTTGCTTGGTATTCAGCATGATGGTCATTGACATCAGAGGAAAGCCTCTCACATCCTAGTCACCCATAGCTTCATGCCCCTCTAATAGTTCTAATTATATCACCAAATCACAGATTCTTCTGAGCTAGAAGGGATTCATAAGGATCATCGAGTCCAACTCTTTCAGAGACTAGCCCATACTGGGATTGAACCTACAACCTTAGCATTGTTGGCACTATGCTCTATTGCCATTAGTGTCAGCTGAAAGTAGAACCAAGGTGTTCACAATTGTTTGGCAGTTCCTTGTGACCACTGATTGGTAGAATTTCACCTTATACATTTCTGGTTAAAAACAAAACAGTTCCAAATACCAATACAAAAATCTATTATGAAGCTTACTGAGGAAGAATCTCGAGGCTTGGAATAAACCAACAGGTCTGCTGGACGAAAGCAAAGGTCTTCCTGGATCAATGTCTAGTTCCTGACAGTGGCCAGAAAAATGTGTTTAGGAACTAACACAAGAAAAGGGAAATCACAAAGTGGTATTACTTTCTCTGGTGATATTTCGTACTTGAGTGGTAGTCACTTTCCAGGGACACAGGAGCTTCCAGTATCCAACATGGTGTATCTTTGCCTAGTAGTTCTTGATGGATTTTTTCTTGCCTGTCTGTTAAATCTATTTTCAAAAAATGTATATATTCTAGCATTTACTGCCTTCAGTAGCAAAGATAAATTTAACAATGCACCTTGTGAAAAGATATTTCTTTTTCAACTAATGAGCCTTCCACTTGATTTTTTCATTTGATGCCCTCTAGCCTGTAATGTTCAGTCATTCCGGTTAAATGCTTCTTCAGTGCTCTGTCTTTCCTACAGTGCCTGTTATTACTTCCTGTGCTTTCTGTCTTTGTGCACCTGTACATTTAACTGTAGAATCAGACCAAAGCTTCTTTTCACTGGGTAACTCTATTTTAAGTGATCTCCTTTTGCAAGAAAATTTGGCAGTTAAACTAGCACATCTTGGAAAAAGTCATATTTAGTATACAAACCCCCTCTTTTATTGTTTGTGTTTTCAAAGTAAATAAGTCAGCATGTGAAATTACTAGGAAAGAGTTTCTATAACATCTTTTCTTGAAAATTTTCTTATTTTATTTTTAACAATTCAAAATACCTAGTCCATAATAGAAAAAGTACTAGGAGATCCTCTCTCCCTGCCTGCAGCTAGCTTGCTGGTGCTTTACTGGTCCCGTTTGTCATGGATATAATTTTTTGCATTCCCTTTGTCTTCACTTCCTCTCCTCAGATCTATTTTCTGGTGAGGCAGCTTAGTATTTGAAAGCAAGGTGTTTGTAGGGGAAGTCCAGGCCATCCAGATACAGCCCTTATTCATTCCCAAGACAGTTCTGATGTTACTCCTGTAAATACCAATGAGTCTCACTATCCTGGTAATGCAAATATCATTTTGACAGACCATTAACAACTCCTTTATTCAGTGAGGAGCAAAACTATACTCACACTTTATGACCCAGTTTTACTTTTCACTGTGAAGGAGCTTTTCTTCCCCTCTGCTTCCTTCTCCCCTGCTTCTTAATAAGTAGAAGCAGAGCCCATAGCTCGCTACTGCTTTTAACTGATACCACAATGACAGGTCAAGCAGTGGTAATTGGCTTCAAAAGCTATGTTGGGTGGTACCTCAGAAGTGATATTTTGTCTGTCAGTAGGGGAGGAGTTGGAAGACAGGAATTGGGATGCTGAACACGTTTGGTCAGAATGCATTGCCAGAGCCCTGTGCCTTTCACCTAGCACCTCCAGGCACTCAGAAGATCCAGGAAGATGCCAATGACAGTTTCAGCAGTTGCATCACTTCCAAATTTTGTGTGCTGAGGCTTCAGCATTAAAGTGGGAGTTTCAGCATAGAGATTTTTCATGAACATATTGTGTGAACAAGGTGTTATAATTGGTATATCTAATTTAAACGCATTTGGCATAAAATTTTATATATGTGAATTTGTATGTGAAAATCAAGGAGCTTTTTTAAGCCTAGTTAGAGTTACTTGCCTCCAGAGTATTTTTATTCTGAGAACAGTGTTTGGGGTAATTCTAAATGGGAAATAACTGTAAAATAGAATAAAAATGAAAAATTACCTTTTCATTATATCTGATTGCATGTGAATGGATTTTTAACAAGTTGCAGGGAAGATAAGTGTCAAGCACATTTCACTAACCAATGAAAAGTACAGTAATGGTTCCACACTGAATTTTATGTACTGCATAAAATGCATAAAATCCTTCTTTTCCTCATAGAGTGAAGACAGAATTTTCACAAAATTCAAGTCGGTCCCCCATTCCTGGGATATATGCAGAACATTTAAATAGGCATTATTTCAAAAGTAGTAAGCTTTACAGAGACTGTATCCATTTCTAGAAGACAAGGCAACCTTTCAAGACTGGAAAATAAGGTCATCTGGAAAACTACTCATGCTAGACTATTTCTTTTTTAATATCTAAGAAAGTTTTGGAAGTCCCTTGATGGCTGTAACTTAAAGATACCAGTGTTTGAATTTTTTTTCTACCTCTTACCTCATCTGTCACCTTTTTTAAAAACAGTATCAATGGATCACAAATTTTGGGTGATATATTTTATTTGTAATGGTGAAAGAAACACCTGTGTATTAATTCAGAAGTTGCTAATTCTTGGTATATGCAATCTGCCAAAAAAAATCAGAGGGTTTCTCCAGAAGGAAGGTTTTATGGTATAAAATGGTATAAAATAGAGACCTTTGAATATTGTAGCCAAGGATCATATTCAGAGCACACATTTTTTTGAGGAGGAGGAAGGGGAGTTTTGTTTGCTATGAATATGGGAATAGCAGTAAGAAAAATGTAAATGTAAGCCTCTGCTGCTTCGTGTATATCACCAGGGAACAAAATGCTTACCTAGCTTTTATATCACCAGGACCTCATTTAATCTTTATTTTTTCTTTTATTTAGTTGATAGCCAAGGAAAATGCAAATGCTTGTCAGGGCACATAGATGATTCTAGATGCTCTGTCCTCTGAATTAAGGGACAGTCCTGCAGCAGTTTGGGATGAAGGGTTTATGTAGCATTGCTAGTTATTTTGATAGCAGTTGGATTCATGAAGATCCATGCTGAGTTTGCCTTTGTGCTCTTCTGTGCCACAGAGGCCTGTATTGCCTCTTCTGAACTGTGTTTCAGGCCCATAGGAGCCTGTGAATCTATGCACTTGTGTACACCATGTAATTAACTTCTGCGTTCTTGAAAAAATAGTAGAGTCCTGGACTCTGCATGAGATTTAATTCCTGCTTCATTAAAAAGAGCTAGCAGTTTAGAAGAACTGATTGATTATATTTTTACTGCATTTTTTTGGAACCTGAGTCTAAGACAGGCACTTCTTTTCCACTTAGACTTCAGAGGACTTATCCTTTTATAGTTCCTCAAGACTGGACAACGCACTCTTTTAAAAATGTGACAGAAGATGAGGAAGCCTGCACGGTTTTCCTGCATAATATCCAATGAGTAGGAGGACTATTTCAGGATGGAGAGTTCTTACACATATATTTCTCTTTAAAGAAACAGTCCATAACCACAAAGACACAGAGAAAACAATTTCCATCCCTTGTGAAAGGGAATAAGAGCACTCAGGAATCTAGCCCTGGATAAAATTTCATCAGCAAACTTGTGTGGGAGAAAGAAATAATTTGATGTTACTGGCTGCCCTGTTTTTATCTAGCCCAGCCAAGAAGGTTTCTGAAGTAGTTTGAATCAGCATTTGTGACCTCCCAATTACCACTTGTATAGGTTTGTCTCTTCATGTCCTTTAGTAAAATAAATCTTCTATCTGAATTTCTATACTGGAAAAATTGTGACTGTAATGAATCTAAAACTTAGACCGCTTATGTCAAATTAAATGTTCTGCCTGTAGTTCAAAATGAGCAAACCAGCCATCCACAAAAAGGCAAGGAGCAGCTAATTTGTGCAAAGACAAAATCTCTTCTGTTTAAAAAAATGTCCCAGATTTGGCCTCAGCTACATCTGTGATTTTTTTTTCAACTTCAGTTACATTTTCTAAGCAACAATATTTTATTGTAAAAATTACTCCACTATGTGGATGGCAAATACTCAAATCTAGGTTGTATTCATCATCTTCTCAGAGAATCTTTTAGAGCCCAGTAATGATTTGGAAAAAAGCAGAAGTTATTAAGAGACGATATATGCCAATGCACAACAGTAAAACTGAAGAGCATAATTATCTGTTGTCCTGCAGTTCATGGCTATCAGTAAATCATAGAATCATAGAAAAGTCTGTGCTGGAACTGAAGAACACCTGGTCCAACCTGTATTGAGAGCAGGCCATTTAGATGAGGTTATCCTGAGTCCTGTCAGGTCAGCTCCTGGACATCTCCAGTGATAAAATTTCCTTGGCTTGTCTAGGCAACTTATTCTAGTGGTTGTCTTCATGATGAAGAATAGCTTTGTTCTATCTAGAGAGACTCTTTATCATTAAGCAAATGCCTTATTCTTTGCTTTCTGTCTTGTAACTAGGTCTCTTTCTGAAGTGTTCCTTTATATTCGCTAGAACTACACTACAGAAGAAATTTCTGCCACCCCTCCACAGATCCTCTCCAGTGTGGCAATCCCAAACAAATCCAGTTATGTGGAGATCAGATCAAGTGTACAGCCATATGCATATTTAGCTGAAGACATTTAAGGAAATAAATGCACCTGATAATGGTGTCTATAATAAAAGCACTTAGAAAAAAAAAAAGGTTCTGTGCACTGTGGTTGATGTTTGCTTACTCCTGTGAATAAGAGCAAGAATAATGAACTCATTATCACATTTGGTACTTATGTAAGTGGATTTTTAGGAATATTTATCTGGAGTCTCATCTGAATTGTGTTCCATGTTTCAAATGAAACATTTTTGTCCTAACTACAGTAGGTCATCTTTTTGTTCTTTGTAGAGATCATTTGTGTGTTAGAAGATATTGTAATATTGGCCTGTGCCAGCAAAATATCAATTTACAAGAGTGTCCAAACACACTGTAGCACACCTAAAAAGAAGGAAACAGAGGTTTGCATTGCCACAGACAACAGAAATAAAATGCCATCTGCTGCACAAGCACCTACATCACAGTCTGTGACAACTGTTTTTCAGCATCTACACAAAACTGCTTCCACCTCAGGCAGCACTCACAAATTCATATGGATCATGTTGGTTGGATTTGAAAATTGGAATTATGTTCATGTAGCAAAGGTACGTGTCAAGGTTTAACCCCAGCCTCACAGTTGCTCTTTCATGCTAAGAATCAGAAGAGTAAAAGTGAGAAAATTCATGGGTTGATATACAGACAGTTTAATAGATAAAGAAAACCCCATACATGCAAGCAAAGCAAAATAAGGATTCATTCGCTATTTCCCGTGGGCAGGCGGGTGTACAGGCATCCCTAGGCAAGCCATCTTCCATCACATGCAGTGGTGGCTTGGGTAGAGAAACGCCATCATTCCAAACATCCCCCCATCCTTCTTCTTTCCCCAGCTTTATGGTACTGAGCCTGATGCCGTATGGTCTGAAATATCCCTTTAGTCAGCTGGGGTCAGCTACCAATCTCTTGTGCATCCCCAGCCTCCTCGCTGGTGGAGTGGAGTGAGAGGCAGAAGAGGCCTTGGTTCTGTTGAAGTGTTGCACAGTGATAAGGAAAACATCTCTGTGTTGTCAGCACTGCTTGCAGAGAGAGTGCAAAACACAGCCCCACGTCAGCCACTGTGAGGGAAGTTACCTCTACCCCAGCCAAAACCAGCACAGCATGTTTCCTGCCATGCAGATGAAACTAAGTCGTGAGTCAAGTTGGATATGCCTTCTGTCCCTCCCAGTTTAGTGGGGATCTAGCTCATGTAATACCCCATACAATGCATAGAGCAGCCTGTACAAATCACATGGAATAAAAGTTTTGCATGTATGGGGAAAAATTTCAGGGTTTCTATAGTTAGGTAGAGAGGTCCAAGAGGACCTTGGTAAAAGTTGTCTTCCGTTGTTAAACTGTGGGCAGGGACATATATATTCTCTGCAGCTTGAGTCATTTATCCCTATGACCTCTCTGCTCTTCAGCGTTTTAAATACCTCACACTGTCTGTATCCTGATAGAAAGTCAAGATGATGACTTCCTCAGTCAATCATGACCTGGTTCACCGAGTGTCTTCGTCTCTTTCCTACGTAAATGGGAGCTGCCTATGGCGAGAACCTTTGAAAGTCTGCCCACAAAATTACAATTTCCCAGATTGGCTCTGTTTACCCGTGAACCTGGCAGGGCAGATGAAGATGTGTGTCTCAGCTACATTTAGGTGAGGACCATTTGCAAAGCTACCTCCAGGAATCTTCCTTTGTGTAGAAACTAGAATAGGAAAGCAAATTTTAAGAGTCTCTGAATTGTCTTGCAGTGGTAATTTGTTTGCTTCCCATGCAGAAGTACCCTTTCCAGTTGTAATGAATGTTACACTGAATCTTGAAGATGAACACATTGTAACTAGTCAATATTGAATGTGTACACTTGTGCAAGAGCAGAATTCATACATCTTGTGCTTTTGTTCACTTGAAAATTGTCACATATATAGTTCATACCAAATAATGATACCTAGTTTACATGAAGTCTCAAGTTTCCCCTGGTGAAATGGAGCATGTAATGTGTTTTCTATTATAATGGGGTTTTTTTGTAACTCACTAACCTTTGTATGGAAACAAAAATTTATCTGCTACTTATCCCAAGAGAAAAATAATGAATATGAAAATGGTATTTTTCATATTCATTATGGCATTTATATGTGAAATAGCTGTGAAAGGAAGAGTTAGCCATGTTAGCATTAAATTTATGTTTCGTTTTCATTATCTATTTTAAACTATCCATCAAAAATATGTACCTACCCCTGAACTGTTTTAAAATAAAGGTGTGGTTTATCTTATCTAAGAGAAGGTAAATATTGACAGTGTTAGGTCAATGGTTTGACTCTCTGCTCTTAGAGGATTTTTCCAACCTAAATGATTCTATGAATCTATAAACTATTTTATCTTCCTTACACTAGAGCATCTTCTCAAAGATAGTAATTTAGCCAATCTATATCAAGAGAGAAAGCTGTCCAGGACTTGCTCTCTGTCCTTAAAGCTGGCCAGCTGGCACAGCCTGGCTTGTACATACAGCAGAGTTATTTTCCTCTCCCAAAACTAGCTACCATTTAAAAGGAAGTGCCCATACTGCCTACAGGGAACATGCCCAGTTGGGATAAGTGCCAAGCTGTGCTCAGGCGTGACCAGGGAGAGTGCTAACTGGCCAAGGCAAAAAGCATGCAGTCAGTCTTGCTGCCGGTGTAACACAATGGGCAATCTCACTCCAGTTCTTAGGCCCATACCCCACTGCTGGCTCAGGTGTAGCCTTACCCTGCCCCTGTACCCAGTGAAGCAATTACCCCAAGGTGACAGTGCATCTGCCTTCTCTCGCTTATGTGTCACTGTGGGTTGAGCCAGTACCTGGAGACACCTTTTCCAGTTGAATATAAGAAATGGCTAGATGATTGTAGCATTTACTTCCCATTTGGAGGACTGTCATTAGCTCAGATGAATGCCATAATAGATGCTGTGGCCTGGATTCATCCTGCCTAACACTGGGAGTCAGGCATCTCATTTAAAGAACATACTGGATTCAAGTTCCCTATTTAGTCAATGGAAAAAACGTAAATGTGTATGAAATAAATAGCCAACCCAAGATCTGAACTGATCTCTACAAGTGTCTCTTCATCACTTTTGGCTATAAAAAGACATAACTAAACGAATTTAGGTGGCTACTTCAGTCTAAAGGCAAGAAGCTTGAATCTGATCTGGTAAGCACATTCCTAGGGCCTATTACAAACTCTGACTGCATGGAGTCTTGGACTGCCTGTTTTCTTTTAATTGTATGTTACTTTCCTGTACAGAGGCAAAAATATTTGGAAATAAGGCTAAAGTGTAAACCATGTAGCAATGTTTCCCAGTCTGTAGTCAGTATGAAGTAATAGCTCTGAAAAATTCATCTTATTTATCTGAGTTGATCACAGAGAAACTATGAAAATTTGGATTCCTGTCTTCTTTTAGATAAACAGAGCAGATCTTAGCCAAATTTTGCTAGATAAGTTTCCACTATTTGAATTGGAATCGCATCTTGTCAGCAGCATTTGCTCCTGAAGAACTGAGCTACAATTATTGGAAGGAAGTTATTAAAAATCCCACATTTGTGAAATCTTACTCAATATCTGTTAAATTTGGAAGACTTAATGAAAAACTGAAGAAAAAGTTATCTAAGTGAACAACTAGGGTACAGCAGTCACAGCACCAAACCACACCACACGCAGCATATAAACCTTATTACAGAGAGAAGTTGTTTATTGAAAAAACCAGATCTTGTGCCTATGAGAAATGCGTGTAGCCTGGTTCCTCCATCTGTCAGGAAATTTTTCAGTTTATTTGACTCTTATATTATCAACAGTGCAGTCTCTACTCTGAATACCAGCACCACTGTGATCATAGCTTCTGATAAATTTCACTGAAAATTCCTCATGGCTGTGCTGAACATGGTTAAAATCAATTTAGATTCTGTTTAACCATACCTACATGAGAGCATTTTTTATTGCTTGCAACATCCCCTTTGCTCAGGTGAACCCAAAGGGTGAAATTCACTGCTGGTACATCTAAGCAGTAAAAGAGCACAAGAGAGAAAGCTTAAACATTGAACCCTTGTCTGTGCATGCTACAAAACTCTTCCCTCACTGCTGGCTCTCTCCTGTGGCTCCTAGTACTTTATTCCAGACAATACTTTGATATAGTTCAAGTAACATTTTAATTGAGAGACTGCTTTCAAAGAAAGAAGAGACAAGACTCCACCAGGTTGGACTCCAAGACACACAGTTCAGTAGGGCTCTCCCACCTGCCACCAAACTGCCTCTCAATTAGGCAGTGCACAACCCAAATGTCATCCTACAGAGGTTCTGTGCAGGAGAATTGCACACAAAACTTACATGTGGTTTCAGATGCCTTGAAGAATTGGAAAACCTGGAGAAAAATAACAGGTGTAATTATGTCTCAGGGCTACCACACAGGGCCTAGAAGAAGCAAGAGGCAGATATTATGGCTTGAAGTCACCGTGTGCCATGCGACTTTAGGCAAGGGGTTAGGCTTTTGTCAGTCTTTTATATAGCACTGTAGACATACTAATAAGATCTACACTTCATAAATATTTCTTTTTAACACTGCAAGTGTTATTTTTACTCAAATTCCATTTTTCCAATACTTTACACTAATTTGCAGGTTGATTTTACCTTCCTTTTATTTCATGTTGCAGGGTGCTCCAAAAAATCAGCATTTTCCTTCATTGTAAATGAAATTTCAGGTGTAAATAATAATAACTGAACATCTGATTTGTGTTGAATTTTAAATCAAATGCAGGTACAAAAATGTTGTTACTATTTGATGCCAAATCTGAATGTGTGATGTGACAGCTTACCCATATGCATATCTTCTTTTTATATAGCTCTTTCATGTCCAAAAGTCTGCCAGTCCATAGGATTTCAGAATAACAGAAAGGAAAAAAGAATCTCATTTAATATGCCTTTCTGATTTTTATGTTTTTAATTTATATCATTTAATGCTAATAACTTGGGTTTCATTCAAAGCACCTTTTGACAAGCCAAAGGTGATGGTAAATCTGAGAACTTGGGTAAATAAAAAATTCTGCAAAGCTGTTGGTTGGGTGCTGGTATCAGTTTGTATTATCTTTCATCCATGTGCACTCTTGTGCTCAAAGTGTTTGGTGTTGGAACACGATACCCTGCTAAGCATGCAAAGCAGATACTGTGTTGTCATTTTATTCTTCGAATACAGCCTCTAAAGAAGATTTAGAGTGGAAAATGTTGATATTTAGCAGAGCACTGTAATGTACCAAACAATATCAATTTAAATTCATCCACTAGTGAGACCTCTTGAACTTTGTTAAAAGATTTGAAGTTTTCAGTCACCATGAAATTATTCTGGGCAGCTGGCCAGTTCCTAAATAGGTTGTGTGGACATCAGTGGCAAAGCTTTTAATTTGGAGTAACTCATTTTAGCCTGACAACTAAAATGAAAGAGTTAGAGCTTTGCTGTATATTTTTTTAATCATTTGATTTCATTGAAATACTTACAGAGCATTCAAGTGAATTTCACATACATTTGCCTCATACACCATGTGAAAACTGCGTCTCTCACTCTTTCAGTTTTGCGTGTTACCGGCTCCTCTCCCATGATCAGAACTAAACGAATAGAGAATAAAACAAAAAGTTAGAATGAGCAGGTCTTAGCCTTTAGATATGGTTAATTCTGTATCTCCTTTAGCATGTTCTTACCAAAGTGTCGGTATCTTTAGAAACTCATTAACTGTGTTAAATCTGAGCCTTTGGTTTGTTGTGGCAAGATTTGAGGTTGTTTCTGTCCCTAAATGCAAATCAGTGATGTTAACAGATATTCATGTTAGGTCGTCCTTTGAACTGTTCAAGTGATCTTGTTCATATTACCATACCCTGGAGCACTTCTACCTTTCAGACCATCAGCTTCCACCTGAGAAAATCGTGAGAGTTCTGCATGTGCAGACGCTTCTCACATCCTGCTTCCATAAGAGAGAATGTCAGCTGGAGGGCAGGTGTGACACTGCCTTGCATTCACCTGAATATCTGAAATGCACTGTGGCATGTTTCTTCTGCCGAACACAGAGAGAGATTACGGAAGTGCAGCTCTCCTAATCAGCTCCTGATGATTGTCTCGTTCCAATTCTCTAGTGATTTTTCAGCAGCTCTGCTATTAAAGGAGTTGCAGTATGTACTTTAAAAGAACTCACTACTTTCACCCCGACTACATTTACAGTGATTACTATCTGGCTGACCCTTTTTCTCATGCACAGTCATTACCTGCTGTCTCCTTTATTGTGCCCTGCCTTTCCCAGTCTTCCACTTTCACTACCCTTCCTCCTACTGTGTGTATTTAGGACAACCACTTACAGGTTCTCTTCATTTCTAAGGCATCAGGTCTTAATTACACCAAAGGTGATTTTGGCAATCACTTTTTTGTAAGGAAGCCTTGAAGTCAAAAATAAATTTACAACTGAAGCTGCAATAAGTAGTATAGGTGAGACTGTGCCACTAACACCTGTGCCATTGGAGAGAATTGGGAAAGTAAAACAGTGTCTGCTGCCACCCCATTTATGGTGTGTCCAAGTCAGAAGGATTTTCTTCAGAACAGATTCAGTGTCACGCTGGACTACCTGTCCCATCACACATGGGGTTCAAAGCCATCCTAAGGACCAGCCATTGCTTGTGATCCTTAAGCCTGGACTGCATTTTTGTTTAGCAAAGGTGAAGCCTGTGGTTTTGTTTCCTTCAAGAAGAATCTGCTTTGCTTACCAACAGTTTACTCAAGCAGAAGATAAGAAATGCTGTTGATTTGGACTTCAAACTGCTCTAAACCAAATGGAGACATGGCTATAACGCCTTTCTGTGAGAGAAGGATCACACAAACATTCTCTTCACCTATAAGTCTGCCTTTCTCTCAGCTGTCTTTTAGATTGATCTAAGACGATTATGTGAACAGATCAGGGAGAGCTTGGTGTTCAGGGACCTGTAAGTATTATTCAAACAACCACAGGAATCCCAAATTAAAATATCCTCTCTGACATTTCTCACCATTTAGGTGCTGTTTGGAAAAGTGCATCTGGTATGTGTTCAAAGTGGACAGTTGTACTGTATGCATTGTGCCATTAAATCTACTTTTGTAAACTCAAACAGCATGTAAGTAGTGAGATAGACAAAAATTTCTTCAATGCCTTTACAGATGTTTTTACCATCCACAAGAGAATTTAGCCAGTCCAGGATAACAAAATATTGTTGAACATTCCCAATAGGCTGCAGATGGAGGGCTATGCAGAGCAAATCAGGCCAGTGTGCATTTCCTTGTCAATAGTAAGAGTAATAAATAAAACCTAAAAATCATAGAGAAAAATGTCTGGGTATTTTATTTGAGTTTATTGGGTTATTTGGGTCTAACTGTTGCTAGAAACATTCTGCATCATCATAGACCCATTTCAAATAATCCTGTACCTTTAAAAATATATGTTTGTCAAGTGTTAGAGAAAGCTGAAATGTAAAGGTTCTAAGCAGCAATACAAAACAGGATGTGTGTCATGTGGAGCAACAATTACACCCTAAGTGCACAGAGAAGAACTCAGGGAAGCTAAATGCCTCACACTTCCAAATATGTAATATTATCACAGCATGAGTAATTGGAGATACTCTATAGAACTGCTTTGACTTTACGTTGTTTTAAAGCCTATCTTAAATCATTCTTCTATCCCCTTCTTTACCTTTTGAACTATACAGTTTTCTGCTTTCATGTTCTCCCTGCTCTGTTCTGCATTAAGACTTCAGACAACATTGCAGTGCTCTCTATTCTGTCTACACTGACTTATGAAAACAGGAGTCCATAGCTGTAAGTGGAATTGTCTGTGCCAAAAATATGCATATTTATGCAATGTTTTCTTATTGAAGAACAAGCGTCAGAAACTAGAAACACTTTCTTCCTCTAAAAATGATCCCTTCCCAAAGCTTTCAACAGTACAATGTTAGATTAGCCCTGCTAGATTATCCAATTAATTTCCTTTTCAGTGAAAGATTTCTTTTGGCAATACTCTGACATTTCAGGGGTTCTGACTAGTCTGATTTTGAAATTATAAGGCACTTCCCTCTGGAGATCTCTCTGAACACTCAGAGGTTTTTCCCATAAGGCTAGTAATCTTTATTCTCATCCTAAAAATTCTGGTTTTGAATTTCGTTCTCTTATTCCTTTATTTGGTGTACACTATTGTATTCTTGAAGTAATTTATTTTCAAAGATTTCTTACATAAATTTACTTCATCTCCCCTGCTCTTACTTTATCAGTTATGGTAGATGGGCAATAAATATTGAGACCCTTTAGTCTTTCTCTTCTTTTTTATCCCTTGTCCCAGTTGGTTAACGCAGCCCTCCCCTGGTTTCATGTCTCTTCAGCACTGTTTTGTCTTCTCAGTGAGAAAATGGTGAAGCAGCATTTAGAAATTAATGCATACCCGGATATGTTCTCTTCAAAGCAGCACAGAGATAAGCTGGGAACTTCTGTATCATTTTTCATACCTCTGTAATATCTAACCAACAGAGCTTGGTTGTGAACATAACCTTTGGCTGGTGATGCAGTTGGTGCCCAAACTGGACTTTTGATGCTATATTGAAGTCCAAGTTCTTGTTTAGTTTTTGCTCTTATTCTTTATCTATATTTTTTTCAGTCTCTTATTTCCTGCCACTGTTTCTAAATATGTCCTTTTCTTTGTCCAATGTGGTATTTGCAACTCTTCACGTTTTAATTTCATGTGCACTAATGTCATCATTTCTTCCTTTTAAGGATCATTAATAAAGCAATGAAACAGGACTGGACACAATACAGATTGATGCAACGTTTCCCTTTTATTCTGAATCAGCTTTACCATTAATCATTAGTCTTTGTTTGTAGCTGTTCAGTTTTCTTCAGTTTTCAGTCCACATGACAACTTCTATCCAACCAAATATGAATTGATTTTCAGTTTAAGCTGTCCTGTGGCTGGAAGTGTTGATGTTGCTGATAGCATGACAGTGCAGCAGAGCAGTTTTTCTTCTATAGCATGCTGTGGGAGCATGCATTTCACTAGGTAGGGCAAATGAGAGTTAAAGCTCTGTTTGAATTCCTGGGCAATTGCCCCTGTTAAAAATCTGTAGCTGATGTCTATCAGCAGTATTCTCTTCAGGTGCTGCTGAAAAAAATGTTTTTTAAAATTTAAGCTTCTAATCCTTTGCTTACAAGCAGGGGTGAGAAGAAGAATTGAAATTTCAGTTGGATGCTTGCTGAAATAGTATACAATACAGTTTCAAATAAATGTGAAAATTAATTTCACTGCTACTTTTCGACTTGGTATTTTGTTGCAATAACACACCTGAATTGCTACATAAGGTAATCAGTATTCAGGAATCCTATCTGTAGATCATATCTGTTCATCTTTTATCATTTATTTAGCTATCACATGTCCACGTAGATACATGTGTCTGCCTTTTCTGTATTTGGATGGGTGGCATTCCATTGAATAACTGTTTGTGGATAATTATAAATACAGCATTTGTTATGTGATTTGCCATAACTGAGTATCACTGATGTAGATGGATTCTTTTGAGTTCTTTGTCATTACTTATAATATTCACCTAAATGTAATTGTCCTGTTATTTTGTGTTCTGGAAGATGGATTATTTTAAAATTTCTGCCTTTTCAAGTGCTGTGTTGTCTTTGAGTATCAAAGAGCTGTCAGCATATACATGAAGATGTACTTAATAAGAAAAGATCATGGGTGTTTATTTCATTAAAGTGTTAAAATCTATGAAGAAAACAGAAATAAGCCTATTGAATAGGGAACAAATATGCTTTGTATTTTAAAATCAAAATTTTTAGCAATCCTTCCATTTTATGTCTTTCAGTTAAAGGCATGGCATTGTTAAGCATTTGTACTCTAGCACAAGCCATTAACTTGTATCAGATTTACCTTCTGTAGGTCTTTGCTGCCATCTTCTGTTTCTTTAAATAATCGCCGTTGTTATTTGGATTCTGAAAAATGAGTGGGATATTACAGAGCAAAATTTCCCTTTCTGTTATTTTTTTTCAATTTCTTTGTTTCCAGCTTAAGCAAAGTGAAGCTAATGCAGATACAAAGGAGAAGCTTCCCTTGCGTCTACGCATCTTTGAAAAATTTCCAAACAGGCCACAAATGGTGAAAATCTCAAAGCTTCCTTCAGATTTCACAGTTCCAAAAATAAGGTATTGAAATATTTCCTTTGCTAGCATGCTGTAAACTTTTCTGAGGCCACATAACACCCAAAATATTTAACTTTTTTTTTCTTGTGTCAGGCAGTTCAGAAAATAAGAAATTAAACAGAATTAACACAAGCATTTAAAAGGTGTGGCATTTTGGGTATACCTAATTTCTCTAATTTGGGGAAAAGCAATCCTAGCATTCCTTATACCTTATTCATGAAAGCAGCTAGATTGATCAGAACTGACACAAGTACAATATAATTGAAGAGTGTTGTTTCTCCTCTTTCCTTTTGATTTTAGTTTCTTGGCTCACATAGACAACTAGCAGTCTAATAGACTCTCATGTAGGTTTTTAAAGCTAGGATGAACTGGCAGCAAATCATGAGAGAGGATAAAACAGACCATCTAATACCAGTTAGCCTGTGATGACCTTGTCCCGTATTTGTATTTGTGTAGTTACCACTTTCCTGTGAAACTCATCTTAACTAAAGATCAGATGCTCAGTGATCTACTAGATAATTCTTTACTGTGGGGATGATGAGGCATTGGGACAGGTTGCCCAGAGAAGTTGTGGATGTTCCATCACTGGAAGTGTTGAAGGCCAGGCTGGATGGAGCTCTGAACAGCCTGGTCTAGTTGAAGGTGTCCCTGCCCATGGCAGGCAGGATGGAACAAGATAATCTCTAAGGTCCCTTCCAACCCAAACCATTCTACAAATCTCTGATCATCACTTAGAGTAAAATTATTTTTCCTTGGTGTCAAAAAAATCTGACAGAAGTCCAAGGGCTGCTGTAGTATATACAGGCTGCAAAGTCTGCTGAAATGCCACAAGCTGGCTGAACAGATCCTCTCCATGCCCTTGTCAATATCTTCAACAAGCACATGCCAGAAGAGAGGATGATGTGAAGGATTGCTGCCATTGTTCTGAGTCTCCCGAGGTTACATTTCTTTTGATTAAATTCACAAGGAAGCTAAGTCAACTTGTTTGACCTGTTTGTAGTACCTTAGCTGAACAAAAGGAATAATGCTGGTCAGAAAGGTCAGGAAAAGCAACCTTCTAGACCTCAAGGAAACAATCATAGATGTTTTACTTCTAGTATCAAAGTACCCTTTGGTTATATATGGAGGGTGTTCTTTTCCTAGTCTTAGTTTATTTTGGTATTTCTTTCTAGTTGTGTTTTTCCCAGCATATTCTGTACTCACTCGTGATCCTATTAACTACTGAAACAGACTTCAAACTAGCACTAGCAAATCAGATCTTTAAATCTGAAGCTATTGTACTATGTAACAATATCTCTCCAGAGAAAAATTTGTTTTGACATAGTTTACACTGAAAGGAGGCAACGCTACTGAACTTAAAATACAGCAAGATGAATGTATATTTGTTGTAAACAGAAATGCTTCTGCTTTTTCAACATGGCATATGTGAGGCACAGAATTGCTGAAGTGCCTTAATACTGACATTCAAAGCAGTTATATGAACAGATGTTGTTTGAAATCTTCAAGAAAGAATTTCATGCAGAGAGTATGTTTCCTTTGGATTAAATCAGCATTTGATTTACACTGAAGTAACAACTTGCTGTTTAATGAGCTCAAAAGAGCTGAAAACTGCAAAAGGCACTTGAAATATTTGGCATTTTAATTAGTAAATAAATAAATAATAAAAGCATTTTTTTTTAATCAACATGCGAGAGATCCAACTCTTCAGTTATGGATTCCTTTAATAAATGAATTCAGTTGTTATCAATTGTTCTGGCACGCTGTTCATTTGTACATCTATACCCCAGTACAACTTTTTCTCAGGAGTTTATCCATCTCAGCACTAGTGGTTTGTGGCATGTCACGAGGAAAACCAAATATTAACTCTTCTTGGGGTTTTAATGTGTTAATATCCTCTATTTGTTCCCAAGGGAAAGTTTTATGAAGCAGTTTATTGATCGCCAGCAACAAGATACCAGCTGTTTGCTGCGAAGACTTCCTTCAGCATCTTCTTCCTCATGTGACCACTCTAAAAGATCAGCAATTGAAGAAAACAGATATATTGATCAAAAGGTAAATCAAGACTATAGGGCAGTATATATCTTGCCTAGAGTATTGTGAGAAAAAGCATCAGATTATTCAGTTTGTCAAACTACATAAAAAGTGAATAAAAGCTAGGATGATAGAGCATAGGCTAAAAGGTTATGTTGATTCAGCCTAAAACAGACATCGTAGCAGATCCTCTTCTGATTTAAATTTTCCCATCTCCTTTGAATTCAAAATTCAAGATCTGATACATTAGTTGTTTAATGCATGCATCATCTGAAGCAATTTTTTTGAAATACTTTTGCTGTTAATCACTGAGAAGCTAGTGGAAAATTAAAGTTTCTGAATATCATACTGGATTTTTGAGTGCCTTGATACTACTGCAACCTTGAAAACACACTTCACTGAAGGAAATGTGAAGAAAGTGTGAAGGAAGGAATCGAGCCTAAATGGACGTCATCTACTTAAACAAGCAGAGCAGAAAAATTAGATGAGCTATTAAGATCTCTGTGTAATCACTGAAGATGAGTAAAAGTTTAAAAATTATTCTAATTATTTAGAGGATATTATCCTATCTGTAAGCCTGAGAATCACTAGAAAAAAGACCCTGAACAGATATATTTGATACCCATTGTGCTAAAAGCTGCTAGTCTCCCATGGATGGCTGGATTTGAAAAATTCTAACACTGCTTGAAATGATGACCATGATGATGATGATGATGATGATGATGATGCAGCATAAGTAAATAATAAGTATGTGACTTCTGACACCTTATAAAACTAAAGGAGTGGAAAAAAATGTTAATGGGTGTCATGGAAGATAGTGGTTTTCCAGATTTCTAGTGGCATCTGCAGAGATATCAGTCCTTGATCACTTGTAATATTGCATAATTTAGTGGCATTTTTATAGACAAAAGAAAAGTACTTTCAGTATTGTTACGCTTCAGTATTGTTTCAGTATTGTTCATTGTTGAATCCTCTTTGAATAATAATATCTGTGTTTTTTAAATACATGTTGAGTTACAGAATCATAGACAAGAAAAAAAGAGTCTATGCATTGCTGCTATACAGTATAACTGGCTTTTCTAGTGTGTGCTTGCAACCAAAACCCAGGGCAACATTCATACAGGCAGAGTTGCAGAGCTGGGAGGCAGAATTGGGAAGGGAGAGTTGGGAAAAACATTACTCTTCTGATAATGATTGAAAATAGACAGTTTGTGAACTAGTGTTAATTGCCGTCCCTAGCTCTGTGCAAGAGCCCGTTCTTGTGTATGGCAATGTATGGCATCAGTAAACCAAAGCTGAGCAGCATGTCTGGGAGGGAGGACTGTGGCAAAATATGACATATCAGGCCAAGAAGGCTGTAGGAAGGAGCCAAGCCTAAATGGACATCATCTGCTTTAACAAGCACAGCAGGAAAACTGGATAAGTTATTAAATGATGAGCCTAGGGGCGAGCAGAACTTGCCAGATATCACTAATAATGGATCTCAAACACTATGCCAGGGTAATCAGAGTACATTTCTACCATGTAATGAAGAGATGAACAAAGACCTTAAAGGTGTCTCAGCCACACAGGTAAGTCCACAGTATGCAATGCAGAGCTGTGCAGTGGCTCAGTAGATCTGTTTACATGAATATAATTTAGATATATTAAATTTCATCTTAATTCCTTTTGCTTGCTGTTTAGAGAAGTGAATTGTTACTGTGTTTGAAGACAGATGAATACATGGCACAGTTTATTCAATGAGATCTTGCAATATGGAAACAGAATGCTGCATTCTTTTGAAATTTTCACTTCCTTTTGAAAGCAAACTGCATTATCTGATTTTAATTTTTTAATTTAAATAAGCATTTGAAAATTGGTTTTGCCCTATTCAACCTGCTTTAAGCACATACTTTAGTATCCCGATGCCTCAAGGGTAGAAACAACAATGAGTAATATTTCTGATAAATGCAGCTTAAAACAAGGTATTTACACATTCCTATTAAGAGGGGAAAGCACTAAGAAGGATTTTTGAAAGTAATTACTCTAGCTTTCTATAGTTACAGTTGCCAAGGCGACCTCACTTTTGTATGAGCATATCATCTTAAAAATATCCTTAAAACAAGCTTAGAATGACTGGTTGGGCTTAAGTATTAACCTTACGTCCATACTTCACTTTTCTTTGTAAAAAAATAAATATGACAGAACATTTTACTGATCTCAGTGCCTGGCAGGATGCCTTCTCACTGCTCCTGTTAGCAGTAGGGTGGCTTCAGAAATTTTTCACATGCTTTTGCATTGTAGTTGATGGAAAAAAAGTGGAATTAAAAGATAGAATCAAAAGGTGAGATCCTGCTGGCAGATTTGACTCTGTCCTTCCTTTATGGTAGCTGAACTGTGGCTAGTCTTTTCAGTTACACCTGGACTTAAGTCAGAATCTCTGTGTACCACACCTGCTTAATTGATAGGAAGCCCTTACATTCCCCTATTTTTTCCTTATTTTCACTTCAGCAATATTCTTTTTTTCTTTCTCTAAAAATCTGCCACTATATGGTTTTGTGTTCAGAATCAATCTGCCCCATAATTTGTGCTGATCAATAAAGCAGATTTTGTATATGTTCTCTTATAGAATGAATTTCGTTAGCGTTTTCAGTATTATAATTATTATAATTACCCACTTCCATTAAAAGATGTTTTAAGGTGTAAAGGTAGAGTAGATTTTCATTGCACTCTTCCTTATTTTTTCCAACGTATTCTACCTTTTCAAAAGAATTGGAAAAAATTATTTTTGGTGTAACTGTAACCATGACTACAATCCATTTGATATGATTTTCATCTATGCCAAATCAAAAGAACATCTTTGGAAAACAGATTTCTCTGCTATACTCCTTTTTTTCTTCTCAAGTCTGTGAGTTCCATTGTTTTTTCTAACTTACGAATTTTTGAACTGTTGTGAAAGTTATGAACTAACCAAACACTATTATAAAAAATCACTTTTAGATACATAAATGCCCTTTACATTTTATACATCCCCTAAGAGCTCCCTGTCAGTGTGTGGAGTCTGAGTGAGGTGTGTGGATACAGATTGTACCATGTTCTTTCTTCTACATCCAGTGCCAGCAGCACCTGGGCTCTCCCACAAACAAATGCTTGATAGGCAGCTTAGCACTGTGCTTTCTTTGAGTTGTTCATTATTATCTGTAACATTTGGTGTATAAAACAGGGGTTCTCTGGGGTTCTCTGAACTTAACACAGCTGGAAATGCAGGATGATCATTTTTTGCTCTCCACTTGAGGTCCTGCAGAGCAAATTTACTTAAACTCAGTGATCTTGCCACAGACCTACCCACCTGTGTGCTGATCTGGTCTGTCCTGATGTGGTCTGCAGGCCATGAGTTGAAGAACCCATGGTCAAATTAGAGAAACCAGGACTGTTCAGATTGGTGAGCATTCCCCCTGTTGTAGTAGGAAGCACTGTGAAGGTATTTTCTGGTGAAAGAAGGAAGACTTCTTGGAAAAAGTATGAGATTAAAAGAGGGATTTAGGGTATTAAGTGTACATTGTAGATGAGGGAAAAAGGAAGTTTTAGGGACAAAGAGAGGAGTGTTATTTTATACTTCTACACTTGTATGAAAATTATTCACAGGATGCTGGGAATTTCCTTAGATAACCAATATATCAGTAAATTCTTGGCCAGAAAAACAGGATGAAGTATGGAAAGGTAATTTTAGTGTGAGAGGGTGGATGAGAAGAAAGGAATTTGGCAGAAAATAAGGACATCTCAATGGCTTTCACAGAGCCTGAGGTATAGTTGCAGCAAGTGTCAGAGGAACAAAGATTTAAATTAACATGAGATTTACAACAAATCAAGTATCCATTGAAATACATTTGAGTTGGCTGTAGTGCATTGGCTTTGCCTTCTTAACTTCTCTGGAATCAGAGGGGCACAGAAACCCTTCAACATGGTTTCCTAAGAGACATTCAACTTTTAGCAAACCTTGCAGAAAATTTTTGTGAGATGGACATTTCTAAACTGGTAACTTATCCTTGGCCATACAACATAGCACATGGCTGTTAGATTAAAGTTCAAAACTGACAGACTCATGAGATGAACTTTGAAAATACTTATGGTTCAATATGTACAGATAATACAGATAACCCATGTGCATGTTTACAACAGTGGCAAAGCAGGAGTGAATTACAACAGAAAGCATGAGAACATTTAATATATCCGTGTATTTTATAGTTCAGACTTGGAGCATCTCCCACTTAATTGAAGGAATATAATCAAGTCAGGTCTCTTATTTCTCCATTTATAAGATTAATTGGATAGTAGCAAACGTATCTTCTCTTTTCTCTCCTTTCTGTCCTCCTGTTTCTTTTCTGATTCCTTTCACATCTGTGAGTTCTGGTTTTAGTTCTGCAAGCAGTGCACTTAGTAGCCATTCCTTTGTCCAGTGGGAGCCAGGTGCAGCATTAAAGTCTGGCTCCTGGGAAAGCTTGACCTCCCACACCATATGGCTGTCCCATTGATTTCCTGCTAACAGCAGAATGTACCTTTGTGAAGGGAGGTTGTGGTTGGGAAGTGAGAGCCCATCTCAGAGGTAGCCAGAGCCATTACCATGGAGGACTGTGAATATTTAGCAGCAGACCTTGTGCTGGAATCTGTGTTTAACATATTTTGTTGATAGCATAGATACTGCTTTTGTGAGCTGCTGAGACATGCCACCTAATCTTGGTAAGATGTTTTTGTTTAATCCGGATATATTTTCTGTGCTGGGGTTTTTTCTGATCTGTGCTCAGCTTCTTTAAGTATGCTGTTTCATGAGAAGGAAAAATAAAAAAAAAAAAAAAAAAAAAGAAACAGTCTTCTGAGAGTATTCCAGAAGGGCTTTTCCTTGCAGAAAGTATTTGTAATTGCAAAATCTGAAATAGTCTTTTGGGTTTTCTAAGGCATATATTATAGTATGGAAGACAGAGTGTCCCAAGATACTTCACAGGAAAACATCAGGCATGAAGACATGCTCATATATTTTATTTGTACTTTCTTCCTTAAAACTAAGGATAGAATATTTATTCATAAACTACAGTTTTCAGAATTTCTGCTTCTTGTTGTAATAAACGTATGTCCCAAGTTAATCAACCTCTCTGAACTTTATTTTGGGCATTCAGTTGTGCAAAGCAGAATTTTGGCACAAAAGATACAATAGTGTTGTGTTCTTTATTATTCTTTTCTGTAAGTAATTTGGCAGAATAATTTTATGACATTAATTTTGAACATAGCAGAAACTAATAAAGTGTAATTGCACATATATTCCAAGTAGAAAAGATTCTTTCTTTTTAAATAATACATTTTTTCTGAAGTAATTACTTCAGAATTTCATGCATATCAACAAAATATCATTCAAACTTTTTCTTCATTTTCTTAATTTGTCTGAATTGAATTCTGTCCTACAATTTCAGTTTCCATATACCACTTGTTAATTAAACACAGCCAAGTCCTTCAAGTCTTACCTACTTATGTCATTCACAGGATAATGCCAAAATCTATCTTGTTATGACATTCAGAAAAGTCATTAAAACAATTTACCTGCTGGAATGATAATGGCTTACAGATCCAGCATTTTTTTGCTCATTACGGTCATGATTTTCAAAGATGATTTTTATCCCATGTCTGTTCTCATCCATTTTTTCTAATGAAGGTCATGTGTGTCAATACAGTGATGTATTTCAGGTTTACTGAAAATCAGCTGACCTCTTTAACTCTTTTGCGTTTTAAAAATTTTCTTGTTTTTATATAAAATGGATATGTAAAAATGTCCCTGTATCTAAATAACCAGTTTATGGATTTCTTTCTCATTAAGCATTTTACCAATTACACATTTGAGCTGGTAATGTTTTACATCTCTGACCCTGTTTGCCTTCAGAGTGGAGAAGACACAACCGCAATAGTAGCAAGACTGTTTTGTTGTGGTCTGTCTCTGACTTCTGATGATTTTAAATTGCTTTGTCATTCTTGCCTCTGCATAGTATGTTCAAAAGTCTGCCTGAAAAAAAGACCAGTTTTCAATTACATTTTGAGAGAAAGGAGGCCAGGGACTGAATACTTTGCCATTTTCGAAAAGAACCATAATTCAGGACTTCCTTCTGGCATTTGCTTTCTACTTCATCAGTTTTACACTAAAATATTACAAGTGTTTGATACAAAGGCTGTGGAGATGTATTAAAATACAAGGTTAAGATCATACTTCTCTTTTTTCTTTACTCAAACAAAATACAAACATGAAAAAGTTTTAGTGCAATTGTACTTTAACAAAGAGCACACATTAGCTTGGTGTGGAGGAAAGAGGCAATGAGGGACTGAGTTACAGGAAAGCCCTTCTGTTTGAACCATCTACATTACTTTTTCCTGCTTCTACCAAAGAATCCAGATCTCCATCTCCAGGCCCTTCAGTCTCCTCCATCCACTCACAGGACTCATTCACAAGAACTGATTAACAGTAGTAATGATTGCTTCTAGTGAAGGCAAGTGCATGTGCTTGTACAACCAGAAGTAATAGTTTTCCTTACCTCTCCCTTGAAACTCCCTGTCCATATCATCCATTCCCAGTCCAGTCCAGCCTGACAGTCCTTTCTTCCCTAGGGTTTCAAGATCCCCAGCTCAAAGTGTGGAGGGGAGTCTTCTCCTCCAGTGCTGTACAGCCAGCCAAATGTATAAAAACACCCCAGTTGCTTGGCCAGGAGTCCTCTGTTCCACCTGCTGTTGGCTGCCATGAGTAATCTACCCTTGTGCTCTTTAGCAGCTTTTCACAGGGTCTCTGTGACTCCTGCACTGAGTAGATAGAAACCAAAAGGAAGCAAACTTGTCCAAGGCTGGACTGGCCAAAATGATCAGAGGGATGAATTGCAAACAAATACATGGATATACTAAATGCTCTTGTGCTTTCTTTTGTAATTCAGTCCTGCTTTGCCACTGTTGTAAACATGCACATGGGTTATCTGTATTATCTGTACATATTGAACCATAAGTATTTTCAAAGTTCATCTCATGAGTCTGTCAGAACAAGCTGAAAGAGGGTTTTTCAGCCTGGGGAAAGAAACTTCTGGGGAAACATTATAGCAGCCTTTCAGTAGTTGAAGGGGACTTATAGTATGGAGACAGACTTTTATACAAGGGACTGTAGCAATAGGACAAGGGGTAATAGTTTTAAACTAAATGAGGGTAGAGTCAGTCTAGATATAAGGGATTTTTTTTTTATGATGACAGTGGTAAAACAGTGAAATAAGTTGCCCAGCAAGATGGTGAGTTCCCCATTCCAGAAAACATTCACTTTCAGATTGGATGGGGCTCTAATCAACCTGATTAGAAGATGTTCCTGCACATTGCAGGGAGATTGGACTAGATGGTCTTTCAAGGTCCCTTCCAACTCAAACCGTTCTGTATTTTTTGAAAAATCTACCCATTAAACCTATGAAAGTTTAAAACTCAGGTATACCAAAGGGGGAAAAAACCAACCATGTTATTATAAGGCATAAAAGAGAGGGATTCTTCTCCTTCCCTGGAGCTGCTCCTCCATTTGTCTGAGATGGACTCTCCCCACTTTAAGTCTCTGGAGATTTTATGAGTGCTAATATTAGCCTTGTCCACTTTCTTAGACTTAATTGAAAAAGGTTCTTGGTTATGAAAAGTCTTGTAGATTTTCCAGACCAGTAGTCAGCTAATTAGAAGAACTTTACCTTCCTTAGAGAGGCAGCAATCAAGGGCTACGAAATGAATCAAGCTATTTCAGGTCAATGACTCCCAAGAGTTAAGGAGATTATGCCCACTTCTCATTCTAGACATCCGATCCAAAGGGACAGCCTTGAGTCCTTGTGGCACTTACCTAATGCTAGACCACTTTCTTGACTGTGTAGTGAGCTTGTTTCTTACATAGAACAACCTCACAAAGGGCCAGATTTTCAAAGTCCAAATGAAAATACTTAATTCTACTTCGAGAGAGGGAAATGGATCAGTGATCTCTAGAGCTCCCTCATAATTTCAGCCTTTATGCAAAGTTTTCAAAAGAGCTTAGTAAATTCCCTGCTACCTATAGGATTTAGTCACTTAACTTGCTTAAAATTTTGTGAACATTTTGTTAGGGATCTACCAAAACCTTGCAGTCTGGCCTTCCATCACTCTTTGTGTGACTGCTGTCACACTCATTTTGAAAGGGTCCAATCTCTTCAAACTGAAGATACATTGGCAGAACATTGTTGAATGAATATTTGCATTTGAGAGGCTACACAGCAAACTCCCGTGGGCCAGGAATATCCTATGTTTTATGGAATGCTCAAGCTTTGAACAGGTTCTTCCCAAATATTTTCCTGCTCTTTCATAAAGATTATTCTGATACATTGCTTATTGTACTGAGTCTTCATATTTTCCCTAGAAGCTGTACATTTTTAGATAACAATGTAACACCTAACAATCTGTTCATTCTGCAAGTCTACAGAAATCATCCATTGCCATACAACAAATTCCAAACTGAAACAGAAGCTTTGGATGATTTTTTTTGCCTTCCTTGGCATTTCTGGCATGGCACAGCAGACTATTCCCATATGGTCCTGCAGTTGCCTATAAGAGCATTATTAACAACACTAGGCCAAAATTCCTTATTTTCATATAAAACTTAAGAAATTACCTTAGAAAAATGTACTGCATGCATTGGTTTTTTCTACTGTCAAGCAAACATTTCAGATATTCATATTTCATGGTTTATTTATGCTCGTCTCACCTTGTTTTCCCTAACAACCACCAACACTTTTCTCTTCTGCCAACTTTGAAGCAGTCTGATACAAAAATCATACACTACATCACCACAGATTTTACCTGTTGATAGAATACGATGTTTTATCAAATTCAAGTTGAAAATAACTGCTTTATGTAGCATTTGCTGAGGTCTGGGCACTACAAACATGTTTCTAGAGAAATACATCAAACCTTAGTAAACCAAAATATACAGCATTTCTCAAAACATAAAACCATTCAGTTATGTCTTAGTTGGTGTAAATTGGCATAGATACCCCTGAAGTCAGCAGTGCTATGCCAGTACATCTGGTATGTAGGACTGGTCCACAGTCATCTCCTGACACTTCATAAAGGAATTTTCTTGTGTTGCTTTGCTTTTGATCTTATGCCAAGGATTTTCTTCTTACAGGGGAGAAAACCTGGATTTTTGAAATACACTACTAAATAAACATTGTGATTGAAAGTGTCTGCAGTACCTTTTCAAAGCAGCGGGTGGCACTTGCAGAGCAACAATGTTCTCTGATTTAGCTTATTTTACAACGGGTGCTTTGTTGTTGTCAACAGTTGGGATTTCATGGGATGTAATGTTACGACCAAGTTCACTCTGACCGAACTGAATTATTTTGTCTGCCTAAAGTCTGTCCTGCCAACAGCAGGAAAGGGTGTCAACACGTGGAAGAGAAGCACTACCTGCAGATTTCCTAATTCTGTGGTCATGTCTGTGTAAATAAACTCAAAGAAATGTGAGAACCAAGACACAGGCTTTATTCATGGTTTAGCAGCAGCACATTATATCCATATAAAACCTTTTCATCCAGGAAATACTGTTGGGAATTTGCTGACCTGCCACAGCAGGTCCTTGCAGTTTAAAATAACAGACAAAAGTTCTTTAAAGCATGTTGTTGACAACATATTTTAGAGTAATCAGATGCTGTTAGGTGATTTCAAGACAGTGTCATATGCTAAAAAAATAATGTTCTTTAGCAGAAAGCTGTATGGCACTGTGGTTTCTGCATGAAGTGTCCTTATAGGTGGTAGAGAGAAGTAAATAAATAAAGGCTAATAAAGATACACTGAGGGTGTCCTCACAGTACAGCACAATCTGTAATAAAAAAACCCAGCAGGCTAAACAGATATACCCTAAAATAACCTCAGCAGAGTGTACTGTACTTATTTAATTTCACATTGTCTGATTGAGTAATGTCTTTTGTGTGTTAACACTGTTTATAATTTCCTCTGCAACATTCCAGAACTCGGCAGGTATCACAAGTTTTAATTGCCAGCCTCATTCTACACCAGCATGAGTCATCTAGACATTATTAAACGAAATACTGATCATCACCCCCATTTTCTGTTTGTACAGTCCCACTGCATTTGCCTGGTGTGCTATGCAAATTTGGAAAATTAAATGGGAAGTAGTTTAGTTAATTTATCTAATATAGAAATAAGGATGCATATTTTAAAAATCTATAGTAATGTTTGATTTTCTTCAGCATGCATATTGACATAGGTGTGTTGATATTTTACTGACTACTGACTCCTTTGAAATGAGAAATAGATCAATTGTCTAAAAATATTTTCTTGTATTGCTTCTTCTGGATATTTTTAACTCAAGATAAATTCACCAGTGTTCTGCTGAAGGAAGGGCTCCTGATTCCTAAAGAGAAAGGGGGACCATTGTGTTCAAAAGTCATAATCCTTGGAAGTGCTTAGGTTGTTTCATGAATTCCATTTTGGACCACTGAGATCCCTAGGCACCAAACTCTAGGATCTTGTATGTGCCTATGTATTCCTGGATTAGAGAATGGATACCTGACTCCAGTCTAAATTCCATCACAGTCCAGACACAGATGGGATTGTAAAAAAACCTTCAAAACTTCACCTAAGCTGCAGTCCATTGGTGTGCTTAGGCCAAGGTCAGTGCCCAAGGATGTCCTGTCTCAGTTGCAAGTTTCACAGCTAGTCCTGAAAAAAAGTGAAGGAAAAGTAAATGTACTCTGCACAAATAATGTGATGCAACACCTTGTTCCCATGCCTTTCTCCATTCCTATGACTTCTTAGGCATGAAGGGGAAGCTATAGGAGGAGCATCTTGCGTCACTTGATCTCTTCTGCCTGGAGGAGAGGAGAGTGATAGGAGACTTCATCACAGTCTACAACTTCCTCATGAGGGGAAGAGGAGAGGCAGGCATTGATTTCTTCTCTGTGGTGGCCAGTGACAGGACCAGAGGGAATGGCCTTAAGTTGTGTCAGGAGAGGTTTAGGTTGGATATTAGAAAAAGGTTCTTCCCCAGAGGGTGGTTGGGCTCTGGAATGGGCTCCCTGGGGAAGTGATCACAGCACCAGCCTGACAGAGTTCAAGAAGTGGTAGGACAACACTCTCAGGCACATGGTGTGGCTCTTCAGGGGTCCTGTGCAGGGACAGGAGTTGGACTTCACGATCCTTTGGGTTCCTTCCAACTCAGCATATTCCACGATTGTAGAATTCTGTTATTTATTTCTTCAAGCATCATGAAATAAAATTAATTAACAGCTTTGAAAATGCAAACAGAGCCCAGCCTTTTCTCTCCCATCTCAGTGGTTCCAGACATGCACTCCTTCCTACAGCTTCCCTTCACCTCTCTTGCTGATGCACCTGTGGCTGTGTGACAGCCAAATATCTTACTTAGTACAGCAGTGCTCTTGCACATCCCCAGCAGACAACTACAGTGTTCATTGAAGGCTTCAGGCACAGGGAGTCAAACCCTTTCCAGCTGGGGTGGCATAGGGATTTAGCAGTGTTTCTGTGTAAAACATACACTACTGTCTGCTTTGTTAGTCTTGCTGCCTAGAGCGAGGGTTCAGGAGTCCCTGGTAAGCAGCCCTTGTACTAGACCTGCCAGCATTTCTTTAGATATTCTTCTTCTTGTTGGCACTAGGTCTTTTAACATTTGGCTTGCAGAAGCACTAAGTGACCACACAACATCCTTGTGGAGTCTTTGGAAATACGTAGGCTCCTCACTCCTGCTTTCCCAGGGCATGTTCCCTTGTTGACGACCTGAGTGAATTTCCTTGTTTGGGCCACAGCCTTTAAGGCCAAGGTGTTCTGTCACTAATTTAAACACTGGAAAGAAATGGTCTATGACAGATAAGGAGCTGTAGAAAATTTCAAGAAAAATTTATGTGATTCAGCTTTTTTTATGGAAATCAGATGGGCAAGAACTAGAAAATTGGTAGGAAATTAATGATTCCTATGTTTGAAATAGTTTCAATTTCTAAGATGTTAACAGGAATTGTTACTAGAAATAAATGGACATAACACATAACTAGGTAGCACACTTTCTTCTCTGATGTTTCACGTAGTTGCAATTATTCTAAAGCATCTGTTTATAACAGGAAAAAAGAACTGAGACAAAACTAGTTTTCCACCCTCATTATTCCCATAAGTTTGAACCCTAAAAAATTAACTAACATCTTGTAAAATAGACACTCCCATGATTTAGAGGCTTCTGTCTGCAATTCTCTTAAGGGGGAAAAGGTTACCCAGGATTCCACTGACATTAATTTCACTGACATTAGAAAAAGAAAATATGTGGAAGAGTTGTTCATTGCTTTCAGTATTATATCAGATGTATCTAAGTCCATAATAAAGTACAATGCTGATAAATTCACTAAACCTGTGTCAAGATACTGCAAATGAGTTAAAACCTACAGAAATGTGTTTCAATATATGACATAATTATACCTACAGAATATTTGTTATAATGGTATATTATGGTATATATATAATGGTATATATTCCCTGTCTGACCATCCAGGAGCCCCTTTGGCAGTCACTCTTGCATCACCTGAGCTGGTGCCAGGTCCCCTCCCCAACTACATACCCTCACCCCTGATGAGGTTTCCTCACCAGCTTGACCCCAGGTTTCCCAAAGCAGAGTCCCAGACATCCAGATCCTTAAAATTATTTAATATTGGTACAATAACTAAGTAAAAAATAGCTGCTTGAGCTGGGTGCCTCCAAGGAGAGACCCCAAGCAAAGGTACCCCAGGCATTTATACCCTCAGAGTCTAAGCAAGCAAAAGTCTGGGGTCATCAGCTCCTGCCATGTCTTCGAGTGCCAGTGGTCCCTGTGGTCTTTGGTGGCAAAGGGTCATCAGATCATGGCCTCTTGCCTTGGGCTCAGGTTCCTGCACCCCCAGAGCTCAACCTGCAGCTGCACATCCAGCTGCCCAAACTGGATGTATTCCTCAATAGGTAAATCTCATACTAGGATTTTCAGGGGGTTTTTTTGTGTTTACCATATCCAGGCAATGGAAATTTTTCTTGTTTATATTCAAATATTCAACAAGTTTATTACTCTTTCTGTAATCTTAACTGAAATTCCAATACCTTATTTTCCAAACTACATTCTGAAGTGTTGCATACCTCATTTCCATTTTCAAGTTGCCAGTTGTTTAAGGAACCCACAGATTCTCAAAATAGGTGTGTTTTCAAATCATCTGTGTTATTACTTCTACAGACTGTACAGAGAAGAGCTAGGACATGAGAAAGTTTAAAGGGGCCACACTTGTAAATGCAAGGGGTAGGAAAGAGATTGTAGCTTGCTGTTAAAATTGTGGTTTAAAAAGCAGTATCCATTTTATTAAGTACAGCCAGTATAATTAACAAGTTTTTATGATATTTTCTAGGCTTCTGTTTATCTACAAAGTAAGATCTTAGTGTGACTCAGAGTCAATATGAGTCTTCAGAGAAGTTCTGGCAAAATTATTTGTCATATGACTGGTTTTGAGCTAGTGTTTTAGAAAATTTAAAGTACACATAAAGAAATGTGCTTAAAGATTCCATTTCAGATTGATCAAAACCAGGACACAGATTGCTGAGTTTCCAAATCTCTCTCAACCATTTTCTTCAAGATAATGATCTCCAAACAGTTGACAGATTTAAGTCTTACAATGTGCCAGAGGCTTTCTGTTCATCACAGGTGCAATTCCTGAGCTAAATTCTTCAGCTGTGGTTTGCTCCTTGATTTGCCATGTTTGATAATCACTTGCTTGTTTTTTCATGTACCTCAGTCCTTTCATTTCACGTTCAGGAACTCCTGTTCACAAGAAGATTCCTGAAACTGTTCATGACCAGAGGCAAGCATAAGCATTTTTGCTCAATGCATTTTTTTCTCTACATCTGTGGGGGGAAAAAGGCATTGAAATGCATCTGAGCTTTGTTTGCTGGCTCTTTTGTACCATCAAGGCATCTCCAGGGTATAATCCAGCCTAGTCAAAATCCAAAGTGGAGAAGGAGTAGCAAAACAGTGTGATTTGGCCAGTTGAAGAAGAAATGTGTAATAAAGCAAATTTGTGCTAGCCAGCAAAACTATCTACTTCTTTCTACACAGAACTACCTAACAATTGGGATTGGAAGGCCAAAAGATTTACATAAGCATTTTGATAGTTTTCCACCATCCTTTTTATGCACTCAGCATCTTAATATTTAATTGGTCTGTCACATACACAAGTTATATTTTAAGACAATTAAAAAGTGTGCTGTCTTTTTCTTAATTTTATAGCTCCGTAAATCTGTTTTCAGCATCAGAGCAAGAAACCTTCTTGAAAAAGAGACAGCAATCAATAAAATTCTAAGGTAAGAATCAAATGTGATTTGGTATTGTTTTGAGTGTCTTCTGATTTCCCACAACATTGTTTATTACTAATGTTACTGGTTGTATAATATTCATAATAGTGTATCCCTTTGTAGTACATCTGTTGCCTTCATTAGCAAAGATAAATTGCTCTTTGGCTATTTTATATGCCTGAACAGCAAAAAGACAGGGATTGTACTTCTTCAGTATGTATTTCAATTGTATCATGCAGTAAGATCATGTTTCAGCTCTTTTCACTTCTTCCTTCTAAATTAACCATGTCTGTTCCTAAGGGGTGATATTTTGCCTAAAGAATTCTAGTCTGGTTCTTGCAAATATCTGCACATAAATGTTTGCAGGGATCGTGCACTAGAAAGCAAAGACTACAGCTAGTCATATTCCAAGTACCCAATGAACAGCGAAGAAGATTTCAGAACCATGACTTCAGTAGAAAGATTTCCTGAATGTTTTAATAATGATCACTCCTTCTGGTATTCCGTATCGAGTAACTGCTCAGCACCGTGAGTGAATAATGCAAGCCTAGGTCTCCAAGACCCATTTCTGAAGTTATCATTTAGGTAACTCCGTGCTGCAGGTTTTCACGCCACTGTTGGTTTTACATTAGAATGACTGTTCTCAACATAAGGTGCATTAATAATGCAAACAGTTTATAGGTCACTGTTTTTATATTTATGTTTGCGTTTTGTCAGTGACAGGTCGCAGGTAAATAAATACTCAGTATTAATAGGAATAGTGATCTGAAAAGTACAGATTAAGTAATAAATAATAATGTAATTATTATTTAAGTAAAAATAATGTAATTATTATAATTAACCTAATATTTAATTTATTACTTAAATTGTTTAATTTAAGTAATAAATAATGTTTTATGAGGAGCAGTGAACTAGGGGTTCTGTGTGATTTCTGAATTATGAAGTTTCTTGAATACCGTTTGAGAAGTTTTGCAGCTCTGGTTCTTTTTAATGCTCTATAAGAATACAGCACAGGGAGAACTGTAGAAATTAACATGAAACTTCTTCTGTCTTTAAACCCATGTAATAACAACATAAAAAATTACTAATTCAGATGAATACTCTTTGTAAAAATACTATTGAAAAATGTAAATGCAATACTGTAAGTATTCAATCTTAGCCAAATTTAGTGCACTATTTGTAAGTATTTCTTTCACTTGTGTGCCTTGATTTTACAGGAATTACTGTTACAGTTAGGTTAAGCAAAATAATTCTAAAAATACAGGTTTAGATACAGGCATCCTGGCAGTATTTCAGTAAAACATTTGTAATGAAATTCTGTTTTATATGAGAACTGTGAAATGCTATTGACACCTCCAGGGTTCCACAAATGTCAGTTTGTTTGCTGTGTTTCATACACTATACTGCAGAGGAAAAACATAGACAAAAGAAAAAAAATGTACTTTTATATATTCAATTTTTTTTAATCGCTGATATCGTAGAAGCTCTGTTCTCTCTTCGATAGGAGAAGAAAATTAAATTCTGGAAATTGAAATTCAGAATTCTCCTATCAGCACAAAACTTACTCCTTTTCAGGAGAGGTCTGAAATAGTGGGAGAAGAATCTAAGCAAAACATTGTTTGGACTTCACTAAGTTCTCAGAGATATAAGGACATAACCAGAAAGCAGTCCTGCCAGTTTCAATCCTGCTGAATTTCACTTGGTCCTTCAGATCATGGCTTCTGCCAAAGTCTTGTATGTAAAAGGGCTTCTTATCAATTCACCTGAATTCCTCTGAAGTTTCAGAGGCAGAAGAGTAAAGTTTTCATTTACTAATTTACTATTTTATCTTTAATTATCTATTTACTCTGTTAATTTAATCTATCTTTACTGAGTTTTCTAATCTATTTCCTGAATAATCAGCGATAAACTTCAAGGAACAAATATAGCTATACAGTCTGGTCAAAGAAGGAGAAAGCTAAACAAACTTTCCCAGGAATCCGTCTGAGAAGTATTAGGGAGCTGGAGATCAAGGATTCCAAATGATCTGCACCTGGTGTTTGGAACACGTGGAATGTGTTTACCAAGGGGTGGTTTCTTAATTAGCCAGTGTTGATGGTGCTTTGATTAAATGACCAATAAGGTTCAGCTGTAGCAAACTAAGGTATAAAAGAAGACTTCCCAATAAGCAGGGCTTCTTCTGCCCTTTTGTCTTCTGAATTGTCTTTGGAATCTGTCTCATTCCTGACTTGACAGTGACAAACACAGAGAAAAGGAGGGAGCTTCTGTCAAGTAAGAAGAACATGGATCTCATGCCCTCTAATGCTTTCTTGGGCTGCTTGTAAGTCATTTACAAAGAGTCTTCTCTCTGCTGAGAAAAAGAACAAATACTGTTTATTGTTTCTTGTTATTGACTCAAAATTGTTAAATAAGGTCTGATCTAATGACACTTGTAATGCATCTGTTCCAGCATAAGATTGTGTTTGTGGCATGCCTGGTGTGCGAACTGATAGAGATTGCCAGTGATGGGCTGAGTGGTCCTGAACACTGCCAGCGTTTCCATGTTAATGACAGTGACAGCACTGTTGGTGCAGGAGAAATTTACAGCTGAAACTTTAGATTCCGTTTAAGTAACACAGGAACATTCAAACTCTCAACACATGAGAGATTCTAATTCTTATTTTTGCTTTAGTTGTAAATGCTGTAAACTCCTTCATAAAATTAGATTACTCTTAGCAATTCAGAGTACCTGACAAAAGAATAAATGACATTTATGCCAAGAACAATAAGAGATAACTCAGAATGTCCCTTCTGAAAAGATTGCTTCCAGCATAATCTTCATTTTTGTCTACCTGAATTAAGAAGCATGTTTCCAAAGCAATATACTAAAGCTGCCCATGGGCAACTTCAACTTGATAAAATTGCTGTGCTGAAAGGGAATTTTAAGTCTGTTCCAGCCTAAGTCCACCTCTGACCTTCCTCCCCTCCTTACTTTTTAAACCTTTCCAAATTATTTTTAATCAAATTGTGAATGTTTCAATATAACCAACTGTTTAGATGGACCATATATTACACATAGATGCCTTCATGTCTCTCTTGTGCATTCTTCTCTATCCAAACATTTTCCCTTTTATATCCTGAACTGCAGCTTGACATCTTCTTCCCCAAGATGAGGAAGAAGGACATGAATAGCCCTTGACCACCAAGAGAGATGGTTCATGCACTCAGTGCTAGGTGCCTCACCTGTTCCTCTGCTGTTACATTATGGAGGAAAACTCATGTCTTGGGTGTCTGTGTTTTCCTGCAGCTTTCTTGCCGCACCCCCAGGGAAGTGTCTCATTTCTGAGCATCCTTGTTTAGAAGCCAACCTTCACCTTTCCTCCTTGAGGACTTTGTGCATTTAGGCATGGGAAACAAGTCAAGGATGTAGCAACTACGGTCCTGGTACTTTGATCAGTGCTTTGCATCACCATTGGCGTGGAGGCCTTAACTCTTCACATAAATCCTTTCTGAGGTGAGGACTTCAACCTTGAAAAATGAAATAAAGTACAAGCGAGTTAGAGACCTTTAGAACAGCTTTTTTGAAACAAGATCTATTTTAATACTGCTTCCAAATTGCAAACAGCTCCATTCCTTTCTGAAAATTAGTGTTTCCCTCAGCAGCAATAACCACTTCTAGCAAATTTACTTTCTCCTGCATATCTTCAGTTCTTCACACTTTTCTCTCACTCTCTGTTGCTGCAAGCACTGCTTTTCAGTTCTCTTGACCCTCATTCCTTGCTCGATCATTGTCTAAGAATGGGGTCGAGTCCTTTATTAGTCCCGCTGGCTTTCTGAAGCAGAGAGAGCTGAGCAGGTCCAGTCAAAATGTTGTGTGTAAATCAGTTTGTTCTCTCCAGTGCTGAGGATAAGTTGTAAACAGCAGAGAATGGTGGCCAAAATGAGCAAATTAAAAGTAATCTCACATAGTCCCAAACATAATCAAAGTGTCAATAGTGCAAAATCGGGTTCTGGTGTGCATTAAACTGTGCTTCACAGAATCAGGGAATGGTTGAGATTGGATGGGACCTCTGGAGATCGTCTGGTCCAACCTTCCTCCTCAAGCAGGATCACCCAGAACCACATCCAGACACCTTTTTAATATCTCCAGGGAAGGAGCCTCTACAATGTATATATAAAACATATCTATTGTGACAGTTTGGGAAGCTTTTTTTTTTGCTTTTCACTACAGCTGATGCTATAGTCAAACCATAAACTGACATTAGGGGTGTATGATAGGATTTTCACTGTTCAGAAGATTTGTCTGATGTGTTTCCTGGTCCTGAGGGAGTAACATAACTTATGCTTAAGTGGAACATTCCATTTCATAAACAAGTAAGTGAAAGAAATGCATTTATCTTTATTTTTAACTCAAAATGGGGGGTGGTAGGGGCACATGGGGAAGGGAGAAAGGGGAGAAAGAATTGCTTGAATTAAGTATCCTATTCTAGTTTGTTAATATGCTAGAAGATAACTCAGACTTTGTTCATACAAGAATTTCTGCAAAATACAGTGATTTCTAGGAAAGCTATAAATTTTATCTCTAAATAAAACCTCACTGAGCACTAATGCAGAGAATGAGCAAAGATCTTTTCCATCCTAAATGATTCTATGATCCTAGAATATATACCTTTGGTATCCTTTATTAGAAATTTGCCTTTACTAAATAACTGACTTGTATTAGTTGGTTCTGGCTCACTTGCAACAAATTTCTTGGCACATATTTTATGTTTTCTCTCTTAAGAGTATGATTTCTTTCTTCATAACTTTGAGAGCTTGATCCCATGCATTTCTCAGACCAAATGTTCCAGGTAAGCTCCGTTGATGATTTTTGTCGTCCTGTGCAAAATCCGGATTTAGTCACCACCTTCCTAAATCTCTGCAAGTATACAACATCACTGGATTTCACCTGCCTGATGCAAAGACAAACAAAATGAAGTACTAGAATGCACATATCCATTGGAAAGAAGTTACTCTGTTTCATGGTGCCAAATGAACACCATGTTGTGGGTTACTGCAAAGCACAGTTGTGAAGCCAAGTTTTTGGGCTATGGAGTCTCCAACACTGCAGGTATGGAATTGATCGCATTTTGAGAGAATTGGTAAACTGGTTAGCCACTTGAGGTTTCTTCTTCTACATTGCTTTTATTGATTCTTCTACAGTCCAATAAAAATTGTTATTATATAAACATCTGTGAGAAGAGAAGCTGAAACAGCAAGGCAAGAATGGTAATCACAATAAAAACTGCTAAAGGAAAGAAAGTCTCCTTTCCTACCAAGCTCCTACCATAGCTCAACTGCCTGAGTGGTCACTAAAGAAAATAAGTCATTATTTGGTTTTTTGCTTTAGATACATAAGGAAGGAAACAAGAAAAAACATGAAAAAAAACCTGACTTATCCAAGTTGTATTAATAGTCCATTTTATTTCACCAGCCAGATTCAGATTTCTTTAAAAAATAATATATTTTTCCACAAAGGACAAAGTAATGTAAATGTGAAAATGTGCATTGTGCTTGCAATTCAAAAAGTGCCTTATTAAATTAAATTTATAAAAGAAAGAAAGAAACACTACAATGCCTGTCAGGTGGATTCCCCATGAATCTTAGGCTGTCACATTTGACCTTATATTCCGAGTTATGTGGAATTATAATAAGAGCGTAGAAAGATTTAGTAAGGATAGAGAGTCCTAGAGAGTGAAAACAGTGCTGAATGATGCTGATAATAGCACTAAAGTGCAACACACTACTAAGGCTTTGGTGTGAGCATGTTTCAGGGAGAACAGAAGTACATAGTAATATATGCAGTTGCTACAGTTACTACATAAATACACATTAAAATACAGAAAAAAAAAAAAAACCCAAAGCAGTGTTATACTGGAATGCAAGATGAGTGAACACTTGTTGCGGAAAGGATGCCTAACTAAAAAATCCAAGCATGAGCCACATGCTTACCCTCTGCAAGAGACCTCAGAATATTCATGAAAGGTATAGTACTTTGAATTATTGATCAAAACCTTTAACATTTTACATTTGGTCAAAGAATGTTACTTGAACACTCTGTTCATGACTTATTTTTCAGGAATTCCAAAGCATGACATACTTTGAAGCACTTCAAAAATGTGGACCTTCTAATTGGTTGCAGGTAATACAAACTAGGTGGTACAAACTACATGTTATCCCAGTGTTGTATTGTTCTGTGTGATCTTCACCTGGCTTTCTGGTTACCTAAGAAATTGCATTTTCTCTTTCAGGATATTTTATTACAGTTGCAATTTTCAAGGCAAATTTGAGGCATGTGGTTTGCAGCTGCTGAACGCTGTTCGGAGTTCTGCAAGGTGAGTACAAAGTCCAGAAGTCTGAGATATTTCTTGTCTCTTCTCCTTTGTTTCATGCCTTTCTAATTCCTCCACAAGTGCAAATAAACCTGCCTAATATTTCAGAGAGATGGTATAAGAAGATGAAAAGGGCAATTTTAGCTAGAAAGGGTTTTGCCTCTGTTGTTTGAAGAAAGGTCAAAAGATTCTGACCAGCTACAGTTACATAAAAATGTATCAAGGCAAGAAGACTGTTTGTTTTTTTTTAAACTCCAATTTTCAAACCACATAGGACTGAATTTTTAACACTGTGGCACGTTGATTGTGCTTGGTGTGGGATTCAACTCCAGGTAGCCAAATCTGCCTGTGAGCTAAGGGATGAACTCTACTATCTAGTTGTCAGAGGTCTGATCAATAAAGGTAATGGAGCCCAGTGGGATCTTTGGCTGATTTGTCTTGAGATGCCCACTTTGTGGTTGCTTTAATACCTTCCAAACATTATTAATTAAATTAATTGACCAAGCAATTCTTGAACTTGTTCACATATGGACATACAGTAATGTGTGAGATGCAAGAGGATGTCCAAAACATCCTCTGGAAGATGGCAGGTAATACACCAATTTTTAGAGGTATTGTACCCTGCTGGAGCAGCAGCTGGAAGCAAAGCAAAGTACTCCAAGGCATGGCAGGTGGTGCTGGCCGCCTGTGTACAGCCAGTTCTTTGAGTCCTACATCTCCATTGGCTATGAGTTGGCTGAAAGCCTGGACACACAGCTTGCAGGCAGGCACTGAGAGGAAGCACCTACATGTGCATGTCTACAGTGACCCTACTGCAGACTTTAAAACTGTCAACTCTGCAATTCTGAAAAATTCGGGGCACCTGCCATCTTTTTCAAAAGCCCCCAGAAATCTGCAACTGTTGTTGTGTAAGCAGCTGAAAAATATCCAGATTCTGAGTCAAAAGGGAACTAAGCATGGCTCTTACAAAGAGTTCATACAAGGAAGATTAATTCCCAAGGCACTAATTCCCATAAAGTGGAGAATGCCAGGAGAGAGACTGTCAAAAGTAGACAAGGCCTTTTCAGCACATCTTTTTCTCTGGAAATACAAAAATGTTTCTTTGCAATTACTTGATAAAAAATTCTGATCTCTGTGCTAAACAACTGGTATTTCATTATTTCTCTGTTGACTTTGCAAGAGCTTCAGGTTTTCCAGAGGTATTGAAATGAGGCAATGGATGTAAATGCTAAATACAGATTTAGGAATCTAACTTAGAGATCATAAACAATACTAAATCTTCCTACAGGTGTTACTTTTTATGCATGCCCATTCTGCCATAGTATGCCCATAGTATATGGCTATGTCTATTTCAGAATATTAGTAACAATCAAATAAGCCATCTTGTTCATTATTCAGGTAAAGAATTTATTGCTTGAGCATTTAAAGCTGTCTTTTATTATGAGCACTAAGTGTTTATGTAACTTGGAATTCAATTTGCTATGTACAAGAGCATGAAAACTTGATGTACGAGTCATGTTTTGATGCCAAGAAAATAATTTTTAGCTATTAGAAGCAGAGCATAATAATTTCTATCTACAGGGGAAAAAAGAGAGAAGATACCCTCTTTGTCACACCAAGAAGCCTCAATACAAAAGTCAGATCCCAGAACTTTCCATTGTCTCTGCTGGGAAAAACTGGATTGTCATTTTAATGGAGTAAGATAGATAGGGTCTATTTTTAGGAAATAATTATTTTTTTTTTCTTTTATTCAATCAAAAATTGCAAAGGTGTTCAAATATCTCCGTTGTTTTCTGACAGTGTTATGTGGTATCATCCTCCACAATATAATGCTTTAAATCCTTTGGTATTAAAATGTTCATGATTTGTCTAAGATGAGCTGTGTTTTAGAAGACATGCAGTAATTTTCTTGTATGTCATGATGCTTTAGTTCAGTGTAGTGTAATCTAACACTTTCTATAACAAGTGTGGCACAATGTATTTTTCTACATTAGCATGCTAATCTGATTGGCAGTGGTGACACTGACAAGCATTCTAAATTTCTCATTTTTGTTCCAGATATCACTTGGGATTCCTACTTGTATCATTTATGTGTTTAAATCCAAAAGAAGGGGAAAAAGTAGAGAAGAGTGAAAAACAAAGCCACGGTGGAGAAAGAACATGCCACGGACACCTTTTACCATCAAGATCATCCCATGCTGTCAAGGCATTTATCTAAGCCTTACAGACTGGCAGATAGAGTGGTTACACAAATGATGTATAGTTTTCTTTATCTTTTCAGAAAAAAATGAAGATTCAGTTCAATAAAAAGTATGGAATATTACCAGCTGGGTCTTGTGTTTCTCTAAATGGTCTCATAACACAAAATGAGCAATAAGGAGCACATAGTGTAAACTTTAAATTGAACCATTCTGGAAAGTTAAAATATGTTTCTGGTGCTGAAATGCCATTTCTCAGCCATTGGAGGGATCTGTCTGAGCTCTTTTAATGGAAACCTCCCTTTTTCTTAAGCGAATCGGTTTCATTGTGGTCATCAAGATAAAGATATGTGTGCTCCGTTCAGCTGTGGCACACTTACTGGCCAACAAATACTCATTTCTGCCAAAATGTGTAAAATGTGTTTGCCAAAACTAAGCACAAAACAAAACGAACCATGCGCAAACAAGTGAGAAAGCCCACACAACAAAATGCTGCAAGTTGACTGCATTCCCAGAGAGCAGACATTTCATATTACAGAGTATCAGCATTGTGCAGCTTTTCGTTTCATACTGGATATTGTTCCAGTTATTTTGAACACTACAAGTTATGTTCTAGGTCCTAAGCATGTCTGTAGAGCCCTGAAAGGGACTAAAATTGCTGTTGTTCTATTTAATTCCATTCTTTATTGCTGAGAAACTGGTTCTACTGATGGTTAGTGTGTTGCTTGATGCTTTTCACTCTTAGTGAAGTCTTGGGGGACCAAATATTCTGCAGCAAACTGAAAAATTCATAGGTGGTCCTTGCTAAGGCATGGAAAAGGTTTGTCAGGTGACTGGTTACGTTGCAGAGTGGGGGTCCATTGCTTGGGAAATATTTTCATGGAAAGTCCATTGCTCTTGTATTGTTATTCTCTATTGTTCTTGAAGTACTTGCTCCCCACAAAGCCAAGCTGATTTATCTGAATGTGCTACCTCTGAAATTATCATTTATACTGAAAAATCTGTGTCATCATCTTTACATTTCTTCATAGGGCCTGCACTAGACAACGCATGCTGAGCGGATCGTTTGAGGGGCAGCCAGCAAAGGAGAGGTCAATACTTAGTGTCCAGCATCATATACGACAAGAACGCAGGTAAAAATGGACAGAAAGGATGGTTTTAAAATATTCTTAAAATAAAGGTGGCAAAGGGGATTAAATTTGAGCAATTCCTAACATGTGAAAAGCCAAAACTACTTACTTGTACAAAGAACTGAATTCTATATTCTTCATTGTCACCATAATGAAATTCATAGTACTGTATAAATGGAAAAAATGCCTTTTTATTTCAAATGTCATTTCCTTTGCCGACTACAAAGCCATCAATTTAAAGATCAGAAGAACAGAAATTGGCTTATGTTAGACCAGATTGAAAACAATTGAAGAGCATATAAGCTTCTGATGTTAGCAAGAGAAAAATGATAAGAATTCAAGATATTGGGTGGCTGGAGAGAAGTGCTTTATAATGGTCATCTTGTAAAGGTCAAAATTTCATCTTGAGATGTATTGTTAAATTGATTATGATTGTTTCAGGTCACTGAGACATGGTTCGAACAGCCAGCGAATCAGCAGAGGAAAATCTCTTGAAACATTGACTCAAGATGTAAGTCCTCATAGAAATGCTGGTTTCAGTTTGAGAACATAAGAAATTAGAATATATGCTATCAAATAAATGCTTGTGTAAGACTAATTCTATTTATGAACTTTCTTGCAATTTGTCTTTTCAAATCTTCAGAGGAAGTTATAAGACAAATGCTGTAACTGCATTAGAATTATCCTCAAAATAATTGACATGGTTTTTTCACTGATAGACTTACGGTTTTGGAACACTTGCTGAGATAGATTCAATGAATCTGTAGACATTGCATTAGGAACACAACAATTGCTACCCAGGACACCTTAAAAAGCGTTACTCTGAAATTATACAAATCACTCAGGCTGTGAAAACAGCGGTTCAAAATTTCTGATGGAAGTTTTGCAAAATTTTATGAGAAGCAGAACTGTCAGACAAAGGGACAAAGACTGAAAGGGAGGATAGTAATCATGACTTTCACTGTGGTGTAATTTCACGTAGTTAAGTGTGTTTTCATTTCTGCAAATTCGTATGATATTTTGTGGATCCTCTGTTGCAATGAAATTTCAAGATACAATATTAGTCACCCATTTCCAAACTATCTCAGTATTTAAAGGTAACTAAAGCAGATATGGCTTTGCTAGAAGCTAACGGTAAGGATAACACTCAGCATTACCCCACCAGGAGTGCTTCGAAGACTCACATAACTCAAAATAGTGAAGCTGATTGTTCCCTCCACTGCATGAGTTCAGATAGCATCCTGCCTCCCTCCTTCCCTCCCTCCCTCTCCCTCATGCCTGCACTCAGCAGTCGCTATGCAGCAGGCTTGAGAAGCTGAAAGGGTATTTAAAACCTTTTCTTTCCCAGTCTTTACCCTTAGTAACTTTGATTTTATTCATTCCAGTTCATAGAGGTTGGCTGGTCTTACAGGACCTCTGTTTTTAAAGTTAAAAGTTAGATTGGATGGAGCCTCAAGCATGAAATTAGAACTGAAATTAACCTTGATGAAAATAAGGAGCCTTATGCTGTAGATAGAAAACTGTGCAATATGCTTGACTGAGTTGATGTGCAGTACATTTGGAAATAAAGATCTTTCATTTGAATATTTCTATGTAAAATACCGTATCTTGCTTTCATCTGAAACACTAAAAAATAACAATCCTTAGACCTCGATTAAAAGGAATCATTTTGCTTCTAGCACTCCAACACAGTGCGATACAGAAATGCACAGAGAGAAGACAGTGAGATAAAGATGATCCAAGAAAAAAAGGAACAAGCAGAAATGAAAAGGTATTTAAAAATCAAAAGTCTGAGTGCACATTTTCTGTATTAACTATTCTCTCTATGAAGTTAAAAGTATTAAGAGTCAACATGAAAAAAAGAACAAAGTGTAAGGGATATTTTTGCCAGGGATAATGGGTAACACTTAATAATTTACGTTTTTTCAAAAGGAAAGTCCAGGAGGAGGAGCTGCGAGAGAATCACCCGTATTTCGATAAACCCCTTTTCATAGTTGGCCGTGAGCACAGATTCAGGAACTTCTGCCGAGTGGTGGTACGGGCTCGCTTTAATGCGTAAGTTCATGTCATAGCAACGTTGGTTCCCACAGGAATGGCGCTTACCTCCATGTCCTCAGACAAGCTCTAACTTCCCTCTTACAGGGAAAACTGCGTATAGTGTGGTCACCACACAAGCTGGCAGCCAGTTGTCTGTGGTGTAATCTTGGTGCTGGAATAAAACGCTGTGTTGGGGCAGACATGTTTGAGCAGTCTGTGATGCTGAGATGGACAAGACTGTGGGGAAACTGCAGGCATGAGCTGAGAAGAAAGGCTAATGTTTCCCAGTTGTAGATGTCTGGGAATCAGCTTGCCCATTCCATGAAGAAATCGTTCCCTTCTTATTCCTCATCATAAGGCAAGAAGTTTTTACACACCAACAGTTACTCATAGAACAGAAAAGGGTGAAGAGAAATGAATTGCACCTCTGCTCATCCAAATACTCCATAGCCCGTAATAAAGGACTCAGAATGGGCTGGGGAGATAAAAGGAGAAAAGCTGAAACCAAATGAAAACCAGGAAGACTCAGCAACAAAGCTGTAGGTATACGTGAGAGTGGCAGATGGAGATCCATGTACAAGCAGCTTTTTATGAAATCATCTCACAGCTCTTCTTTGAAACCTCTGTCTCTTGCCAGTGCCAGGATTTTAAAGGGTTAATGCATGTCACCTTGCATAGAGCAGTGTAAGACAGAAGATTGCTCACAGCCATGAGTTTGGCACTAAGAAGGACTGGTTTCAGCAGCTGCTTAACCATTGATTTTCTCTGTGCCCTTCAACAAATTACTTCTAGTTAGCATGACAGGATGGTTAGATACTCAGTTTTAACCATACCTATATTTAAGTCTCTGCCACCTTTGTAGTGGCATTTCCTTGAGCTACATCCCCACTTTTCTATGCAATTGCTAACTTAATTGTGGTGCACTGGTCCATGAAGCAGTTGTAAATTAAAATAGAAAAACATAACACACAGTCAATCAAATCCACTTAGCAAGTACTTGTCAGTGCCTCTTAGCATTGTTACCCAATGGTAACAGGATATTTATATTAAAACAGTTTAAATAGAATGTTTGCAATTATAAGAATAAACTGATTTTCTAAAAGAGTCTTCATTATTTTTGTTTGCTTAAATCATCCCTGCTTCATTTGTTGTCCCATCTAGCTTATCAAGATATTCTAGATATCTTTTTCAAACTGACAGGATACATATTTTCTTCTAATAAAAAAAGGCTGAGGAATGCTGCTATGTACAATGTAGTGAGAGGCATGAGCTTTAGAAGCAAAAGTCAGTGGCTCCAGTGGGAAGGCACCTAATCCAGTATGTTCTGTGTGCTTACTGGTGTAAGTGGATGAACCTGGCCTATGGAAGATGTTTCTAGTTCTCCTTGGATGTCTTGTGCATTCCTGTAACTCATAACCATAAAATCTCTCTGGTGGTAATTCCTCAAGTCTGTTCAGTCCATTTTTCACTTTAAGCTCAGAAAGAAAGTAGTGGCAATTTCACATCCCAATGGCTAGAGCCCTCCAATGAAATATAGGATATGTCAGTGCAGATCCTGTCTTGGCATGATTTCCTACGGGAGCTGGAAGATAAGTAAAAGTGCCTATAACCAGTGGGTCAGGAGAGACTTCTTGGAAAGTATTCTCATAGCTTCTCCCACAACAGTCATTCTGATTTGTATGAAATTGATAAATAATTGCTGCAGCAGGAACTTAACTCATGTCACCTAGATATGTGGATATTATGTATAGAATGGTTCTCCCTCTTTGACTGCCTAATGATTGTTTGGGTATGGCAGGTGAAACACAGCAATTACGTGGGAAAATTCAGATGCAGAGAATCTAAAAAATATTAATCAGAAAGAGATAAAAGTAATAAAAGACATAGAGTTTGTGGAAGGATGTGTGTGTGTGCATGTGTGTTTTAACTGAGGATATCATATAATCATGGAATCATAGAGTGGTTTGAGTTGCAAGGGGCCTTGAGGATCATCTAGATCCAGGCCTTCTGCCTTGGACAGGGACACCTTTCTCTAGGCCAGGTTGCTCAGAGCCTCATCCAGCCATGGTCCAGGAAGTTTTGAAGTAATTTTAAAGAGCATTTTGGTACCTAAAATTCAGTAGCAGATTATCCCCCTTATTCCCAAAAAAATTACAAGATTAAGTTCCTGTTTACAAAATCAAGACCCAAAAACATCTATCAGTTCAAAGAATTTTAGAGGAATTACAGGTAAGCAATGAGTTAAAGTGATTCTAGCTGTGTTGATAATATGACTGAAATTGCATAGAATTAAATGAAACTTATACAGACATTTAAAATACAGACAGGCTAAAATGGAGCCTTGATTTTGGACAGAAATTACTTGGAGTTGATAGATGCATGGTATAATTATAATGCTGACTAAAATAAAATGTAAATGACTCTATCTTTTCTTCTTTTTATAGTTCTAAAACAGATCCTGTTACTGGAGCTGTGAAAAATACCAAATACCATCAGCTTTAGTAAGCACTGCAAAAGTAACTTTGCTTGTTCTCATAAGCTGCAGTATGAGTGTATGTGCACACACGTGCATGGATGTGTGTAAATGTGCATGCACATGTATATGTCTTTTTTTTTTTTTTTTTTTTTTTTGTCAGAAAAGGTTTTTCTTACCATGGAGTTGTTCAGGGGGAAGGATGAACAGGAAGATGATTTTTAATCAGACTTTTCTTCTTCACTTACATGCAACTTCTCTAGTTTTACCACGCATTTCTGAAATACTGAAATCTCTGGCACTTCTCAGCTCATTTTTCTTAGGAAAGCACTTAACTGTAGTGTAGGCACAAAGCAAGTACACAGAACTCTGGGCATTTCTGTAATGGCATTCCCTTCTGTATCATTCACAGTGACTTGCTGGGTTTGGTTACTTACCTGGACTGGGTCATGATCATTGTTACGATATGCTCCTGCATTTCCATGATGTTCGAATCCCCTTTTAGGAGAGTTATGCATGCTCCAACACTCCAGGTACTGTCACTGAATCATTTTACAATTACTGAACCACAGTCACTTTGCTTTTCTCCACTGCCTATTCCTAAATTATGGTTGTTCTCTGCTTTTCTTTTCAGATTGCTGAATATGTTTTTGTAATATTCATGAGCATTGAGCTTAATCTGAAGATTATGGCAGATGGCTTGTTCTTTACACCAACAGCTGTCATTAGGGACTTTGGAGGAGTTATGGACATATTTATATATCTTGTAAGCATTTATATTTATGGAAGGTTTTTGTGGCATTCTTAATTCTGATATATTTGGTTATATAAATGTTTAGTAGTGCGAAAAGGTTTGTCTCTGTACCCTGATGCAAATAGTAGTGATACACGGATGTGAGAAACACCTGGCAGTTTAGCATGGAGCCCCTTTTAGCTCTTTATTTGTTGATATGTTTTAAGTATCAGATCTGATTTTCCTTCAGAGTAAACTCAAGAACTCTGACCTCCTTTCAGCATTTTTATGCAGGACAATATTAATTTTACCCATTTCATAGATATTTATTGCTTCTTCCCCTCTCAACAGTATTCCTGCTTTATTGAAGATGTTTCAAAAGCCTTTACCATTTGACAGAGGGCACATCTTTGTTGCTGGTGTTGCTATAGAAGAAAGCAAAGAAACCTATATCCCGTATCAGTAGTGGTTCTCAGGAAAAAATGTTTCTCAACAGCTCTCAACACTTTCTGGGAAATCTCTTGCATTCCATTAAAATACAAGAGGAGGGTGTCCATTTCCTCTTCAAATATGACAGTAAACACCACAGAATATGTCAAAACCAGTGCTCAGTATACTACAGTATGAAACATTTTCTAACTGAAGAAATTACTGAGAAAAATGGCTTTGATGGATTTAGATTAAATCTTTCAGAGATTAATCCACCAGGCAGATGTACTGCATAAAATTTGTCACGATCAATTTGTATCAAAGATTCTATTGTTAGCATAAATAAAAATATGCATACTTGTACAAAATTCCTACTGTACTATGCATAATTCCTGTGTGCTTTAGTTTCTTGAAATCTCTCTGAATCCTTCTGCTTGTCTGAAGGAAAAATTTAGGTGCTGTAGTTTGGATATTCCAAATGTGACTGCGGTGATCTTAAAAGATGTGGAAGAAAGTCAGAAGGACTGTTAAATCTGTTTGTTTGGGTGGGGTGGCTGTTTTTTTATCACTTTCTTTTTAACAAAATATATCAAGCTTTAAATAATTGGTGATATCATCTTGATCCTCCAGTGTTTGTCCACTTACTTCTTTGTAATACTCTCAGCTCTGCCCTCTATGATAACACTGGCTTTTAAAAAATAAGAAGCACTTTAGAGATGTTAAATCAATAACCATTTGCCAGAGATTGTTCAGGTTACACAACACAACTATGCTGTTTGAAAACACTTCATGTAATGAAACCACATGGTGACAAAGCCACTTATGCCTGTAACAAAGTGGTAGGAAAAACTGTCAGGACAACTGTTAACAGACTTTCCAGGTGAGGATTTTTCAGTTCCAGGGTAGAATCTCTGAAATGAGAAGGAGGAAGAAATAATGCTGCCTGCTCCAAGAATATAGTTTGTGTCCCTGTTTTGAGTCAGCCAAATTGATTTGTCCTTTTGGAACTATTCCATCTAATTAAGCACATAAAATGGATTTTGAGTCAAAGGGAGAGACAAAGACAAGCTGATACCCATTAGTTAGGAAATAAGCCAGGACATAAGAGATCTAAGCCCTTCTTCTAAATCAGATGCTCTTTTGCCTTATTCTTTAATTTTAAGGTAGGGAAGTGTTCATTGACCTTCTGTGCTGTTTCTATGCCAAGTAAGACATTGTAAACCTGACTCTTCTTTGCCTCCCTGTCCTGTCACCTCCAGGTGAGTTTGATATTCCTGTGCTGGATGCCTCAGAACGTCCCTGCTAAATCTGGAGCTCAGCTCTTAATGGTGCTCCGCTGCCTCCGACCTCTTCGAATTTTCAAACTGGTCCCTCAGATGAGGAAAGTGGTGCGAGAGCTATTTAGTGGCTTTAAGGAAATTTTTTTGGTATGTGCCAATTATTTTTTTTTTGTTAAAATATATGAAGGAGTAATAAGATAACATTTTGATATAAAATTCATGTTTTCTGTTCTTTTCACCATTGTTGTCTGTTTACTTTTCATTGTGGTATCACTGCAAATGACCACACAACAGGCTAAAAATTAGAATATAACTCATACTGAGTAAAGCTGTTGTAATAATTCTTTTAGAAATTTTATTACTTGTTTAGCGTATTTTTAGTCATAATTACATAGGAGGACTTCTGATAAAAAAATCTACCCCTTTTTCACGGTTCTGGTTGGTCAAGGAAGATAAGTAGCGTATGGAAACTTTGCAAGAACAAAAATAAACCTGGTTTCTGAGCTGCAGGTCTCTACCTTCAAGCTTTTTGAGAGGCATCCAAAAACAATACAGCTGTTCATCACAGATTTGGATCTCATTCTTATGTCATTGTTATTATTATGATCACGGCCATGCTTATAGTAATAAGAACAACAATGGATTGCTTGATCAAACATAATCTATTGTCTTGGAACTCTATGTGATATTGGTCAGCCTAAGCAACAGCCATCTTATTCCTTAACAGAAGGCCTTAGTAGGTCAAGTTGTTATAAAACACTAAGCTACAAAATATTTGCAGACAGTAATAAAACAAGAACAAAAAGTAAAAAGCTAGTTGACATTTCATAAATACTGTATTCTGTTAAAGATATTTACATCTTAATTTGCTCATGCTTATCTTTATTGGAGCTATCCTGGAATTAAATATCTATCAATTGCTTAATCAGATTAATTAGCCTGAATCAGCAAAACAGAAGCAGCACATATGCAAGTACTCAAAAGTCCCTTTAAAGTGAGTGGCAATATAATACAGAATTTAGCAAGGTGGTACACCGAGCGCAAGAAAGCTTTTATCCTTATCTGCAATTCTTAGATCCTATGTTAAAAATAAGTCTTAATATAACACAGCACCTGGTTACTGGACCAGAACCTAAAGAAACCTGTGTCACCAAAGCCATATCTCTAGGTTTATGCCACAAAACGATCCTCCCTGCAGTTCACCAAGGGAGTTGACCCCCTTTTTCAAGTCTGCAGAAGAAGAGCTTAACAAGTCCAACTTCATCTTTGCAGGTTTCTATTCTTCTGCTGACATTAATGCTTGTTTTCGCAAGCTTTGGAGTGCAGCTGTTTGCTGGAAAACTGGCTAAATGCAATGACCCTCACATCATCTCTAGGGTAGGAACTGCTTTTCTTCTTCAAAATAATGGTGTGTTGTGCCATTTTTGCCTGCTGGGGAAAGAAAGAGGGGCAATCAGAGCTGTCATACAAGAAACAGAGGTATTGAGCACTTTCGTGTTCAGAAGCAGGATGATGGAGGGAAAGGTGATTTAAGAGGTCAGCAAATGAGGGTAAGGATGGTTTTTCGTATAAAAAGTAAAGCAAGTCCAAATACTGGGGACTGTCTTAAAAAAGGTTGTCAAATTAATGCCATATTATCTTCAAAGGACTGCATGGCACATGGAATTAATAATGGAAAATAACACCTTTGCATTCCTAGGTCCACAACTGAAAAACAGATTAGACTGCTAGAGGTCCCAATCAATGGGGATGCCGTGTGGGTTACATGGAGAAAGTTATCTGTGTTTCTTGTTTGATCTGGAGAAATATCATCATGACCTAAAGAGAGCAGTGGCCTTTAGGAAAGAGGTGTAAAGGCTACAAAGTCTTGCAAATAGAAAAGCATTGTCAGTCCTGAAGGAAAAGAGTGTATGGAGCACTTACCAAGATGCATTTTTCATTTGGGTAAAGGTCCATGACTGTTAATCGCACACTTATAAATAACCCTTCATTTCTGTGTGTATTGCTTTCCCATGATGGCAGATGTCCTGAGTATGCTAGCATGTTGGCATCTCTCACAGGCTTCTCTTTAATCTCAGGCTGTGGTTTATTTCACTATAGGAGGATTGCCATGGCATCTTCAGAATAAATGTAAGTGTTTCTAAAAATCTCAATTTAAAATTAAGACCTGGAGAGAAAAAGCCTGGATTTTGGGTGCCACGAGTCTGGTGAGTTGCTACACTTCAACCTATGTTTCTTCAAAAATGCAACTGTTGGTGTAGAAAAAATGGCTCAAATGTGATGACATTAAATTACTGATAGAGGGGTTTTATTGTAATTCAGATTATACTAAGAGTAAAAATTCTGGCATATTTAGTAAAAAGCCAGATATATGAAATTTTCCAGACTTAACCTCCATTTCATAAATGAGAAAGGAAGGAAAAAACTCTCTAGGTACTGAACCTATATAGGAATTAGATTTTATTTGGTTATTATTACAGTGGGAGTTATTTTCTAGAAAAGTAGCATCACTTAGTTATTCTTTAATACTATTTTGAAGGCAACCTGAGAGCCATAAAGCAACAATAGAACGTAAGGATAAATAGGAAAAGATGGGAAGGAAAAGAAATGGAAATCAACCTGCCTACAGCTACCCATAAAAACAAAATATTATATCATGTCTAAAAGCAGCCTTTCTCTTCTATAGCCATCAGCCATGCCAGCTAGCAGTTTCTTTCTTTTTCCAGTGCAGGGAGTCCTTGTGGTCTATCTGGTGCAGAAGTGCAGTAAAACTTATTTACAAGCTAATGTATGGTTTCTTTTATTAGTATTCTAATACTTTTCATATTTCCCAACACCTGAACAGGCAAAACTCACTCTTTTTAATTGTTTATATTTTTCATTTGGTTGGCATTTTGCAGAATCAGCTTAACAGCCACAATTATTTTAATTGGCCATGTGTGTGGATAAAGAATGTACCAGCAGTGGTAGATTCAGAGCCACCCTACACTAATGAAATAGTGTGCTGTGATTTGAACAGTCAGTAAAACTCTGACATCTGCAGAAGTCTTTGTTTCTGTATGCTTCAGAGAAATTCCTCCTCGAGTAAGCAAATTCAATCCTGTTCAGCTTGGTCCAGAAATAAGCAAAAACTGTCTTAATCAGCATAACTGTGAACTTTGGGGAATGTTTTGTTATAGCAGAAAAATGTTTTACCACAAAGACATTTATACCACCTGTTGGCTGTCAGGCCAGATTTTCAAGAGCCAGCTGTCAGTATAAGGACTGCATTAAAAAGAAGTATCTACATCTGAGAGCTCTCTTTTCACTGAATGGTTGGATTCAAGAAGCGCCAAACACTTAATAACTCTTCTGGAATACAGCTATTTACCTTATAAACTATTGAAAAGTCATTGGGCTCCTTGGATTATCTGGCTTGGATCATAGAGACAGAGCAATGTGCTACCCTAGCCCAAAGAGAGTATTCAGTTGGAAACATTCTCTTGAATCTCAACTGATAAAAAATGGTCAGAGCACATGGTATAGGAAAGCCATGAAGACGTGATGTCCTCTCAGTAAGTTTTGCTTTATGTTCTCAGTTCCTCATGATAATGAAATAGGGAACAGCATTTTCTAAGTAATCGCACTGACCTTGGAGCCCAAATCTTTTATGTGGGTTAGAAAATTATTTCCTGCAGGTGAATTTATTTTACAATCTGGACGATGCCATCAGATCAAATTTTTTCCATGAATGATGCATTTTTCTTATTTCATTGGCGAAAGCTTTTAAATGCAGCAACATAGAGTCATAGAATGGTTTGGGTTGGAAGGAATCTTAAAGATTCTCTAGTTTCAACCCCCCCTGCCATGAGCAGGGACATCTCGCACTACACCAGGTTGCTCAAAGCCCCATCCAGCCCGGACTTGAACATGTTATAAGCTTTATTGCTGTGAGTCAGATTCTAAGTAAGAAAATAAAACATACATAGGGATCTAAAAAATTATGTTTACATATTTATTGCTGTTGCTATTGTTTTCTTATTCCTGATACAGAGCTTTGATATGTTTCAGAGGCTTTCACCTCAACTTTGCAAAGTATTTAAATGTTAGACTATGAAGAATCAAGGTAACAAATAGAACAACTTTACTGCTGGTTACACCTATTTGTGTACTGCATTTCAGGGCAAATCCTCGGAATTTTAATTTTGACAATGTGGGCAATGCAATGCTGGCACTATTTGAAGTTCTGTCATTAAAAGGCTGGGTGGAAGTCAGAGATGTTATTATACATCGTGTTGGGCCGGTAAGGAAATATGTCAGACTCTTTGAATTCTGAAACAAATATCTATGTGGAGTTTTTTTAACTATTAATCTTATTTTTGTCTATTCAGATCCATGGAATCTACATCCACGTTTTTGTATTCCTTGGCTGCATGATTGGACTGACCCTTTTTGTTGGAGTTGTCATCGCTAATTTTAATGAAAACAAGGTACTAAGTGAGGTGGTTTATTCTGAGTGAGAGGGTTTATTGAATGTAGAACTGGCTCTGTGAGAAACCTGAAACTGATATTACTCTGTCTATGCTACCTGGTAAGGCTTACCAATCTTACATTTTGCAAGACTGCAAATAGGGCTTCAGATACACCTGATCCATACTTGCTAGAAAATTGAAGCCTCTGATGACAGCAATCCCTCACACACTCTGTCAAAGCTGTTAGAGTTTATTTCTAGTGCAGCTGTGCTGCTAGATGGAGATTGAACAAAAAGCACTATGTATTTACAGATGCTGCTTAGTTTGATGTAGGTATACGTGTGGTGGCAGATAAAAAGATGTGTTATGCTTGCCTGTGTTGGAACAAAGGGGTCTCTAGAACCGTGTCATTGCGGTATTTCAGATCCAAAGTAAAGCTATGTTGCTTTTTCTTTACAAACTCCAGAGTAAAAATTACTGTCCATCACTCAGGTAAAAAGGTAGCTAGTGTTCTAGGCAAGTTCACATGGGCTTTCTGGATTACCCTGAAAAGTAGAAAAACCTGCCCTCAAGGAAATTGTTTCAGAGCAGCTCATGTCTACACTTGTTAAAAGGTAGAATCCTCTGGATGGGACTTCTGCTCACACACTTCACAACCTTTAATCTGAGGGGTTTTTCTGAGCCTCTTGTGGTGCCTCTGAGGCATAGAGACAAAATTATTAATTTTTTCCTCTTTCAGTCCAAGTCACAAAAACAATGAGATACAATATTTTTACCACTCATGGCTCTGAAGGGAAAGGATGATTACATGCCGTGGGGCATGGAGATGTGTGACAGCCTGGAGTGCTTGTTCTGGAGCTGGGTGCTGGCTATGGCCCTGACCCGAGCCCGGTAGCAAACACAATCATTGAGTTTGTCCATCAGGAAAACCACTTGACTCCTTCCAGAGGGGAGCCAAGTGGCATGTTACTGTGCATTAATGTGGGCAAGCAAGGCATCATGAAGTGGGGTCAGTCAGGTTGTGAGCTAAATGAATATCCTAAAATCTCTACTGTTCTGAAGGTATTTTTATGTTTGCATAACATCGGTGTAATTTTGAGAAGGTGAAGTCCAGTTATTCCTGTTAAAGTACATCTGTTCTAGAGAACAAGGAGCAATGTACAAATAATTTCTTTTCTTATTCACTAAATTTTGCCTGTGAATTAAGAAAGGTGAAATTTCTGCATTATGAGAATTCCACTGGATTTTTATAGACGCTTTTGTCACTTTTTGTTCAGCTGTGAAATATTACTTTTCCTTCAAATTTTTCAATACACGGATGAATACAAGAAGCTTTTTGCTTTTCATCCTTGCTCACTCGCAACAGTTCCTTGTAAATTATATTGAACAGGCACATCAGGCAATATTTCTATAGGATTCACATGTACATGTTCACATTCACTTTAAGTATAAATCTTTTATATTTTCTGATCTGGCTTCTTCAGTTGTTTCTTAGTAATCTGCGGTGGCATGTAATGTTTGTTTTTCTTTCTTTTTCCTTGACTACTCATTAGCTTTTATATATTTACTATAGAGAAAAGAAAATGTTTTCAGATTTGAGTTGAAAAGATATATGTTAATTAAGTGGGCAAGAGTTTCAGCCCAATTAATATTCAAGTAGAGTGAAGAAATGTCCAGAAACTAAAAAAAATATGTATAGAGATGGCTGGCAACTAGCCCAGAAAGTAGAGAGCAAAACAATCCACAGTGTGAGGTTCAGTCGCATTTTCTTAGAACTAGTTGCTTGACCAATGTATTAGTGTTTAAAGGAGATATTTTCTTTAGAAAATTCATGGCTGATATATGGTTAGAACAATAACAGGAGTTGTTGATGAGGATCAGAGTTGGGCAATTTCTGAACAAACTATTTTACATGAGAACAAACAATTTTCTAAAAAGAAAAATTTATAATCATTTCAGATATGGTTTAGTTTTTCGTATGAGTTGTTGGAACTCCATGTATGGGGACATTGGACTGGGAAGTACCACAGCGAGCTCTGAGCTCTGTCCTTGGTTGTCCCAGTGGCAGGGCAATAGCCCAAATTATTCCAACCCCCAACCCCATTTCAGTCCCCCAACTATCTCTTGTCACAGCTCCCAAGTGCCAGGAGTTCAGTCAGTAGTGACGATGTGAATGACTCAAATATTAGCTGACACTGAGCTGAAGTCCAAAGGCAAGCACAGCTCCTCCAGCCCTAGACCTGCTTGCAGTGCTCTGCTCTTTGGTTCCCTTATGATGATCTTGCTTGTGGAATTGGCAGTTTCTGAGCAGCAAAGCAATTTGGCACCACTAGATTTTACATAAGTCCACTTTTTTGCCACCTTTTGTCTTGTTTGCAGTGAAGGATCTCCAAGAATATAAACCAGACACACTCCTTGGGGTGAATGTGTTGTTTTTTAATCTCTGTTTCTGAATGGTGCTGTTTGGGCCTGACAGGAGTAGTCAGCATCTTTACATGTCACTTTGTCCACAATGTGTTGGAAGGCACCTCTTCCCAGGGTACCATCTAGGGACACAGCTCCATAGATTATGTTCATTAAGAGGGAGAAATTCTGACCTTGTCAGTTGCACAGCCAGCCACAGTTCCAGCATCTACACAAGCCAATGCCCAGGTAAGGGCAAAGATCATGGCAGCCCTCACCCAGTTCAGTGCGGCTCCTTTCTGACAGGGACAGGAGCCAAGTGTCTGGGAGACAGGCTTTTGACATTTGCCTTGAAAAGGTCTCCTTTGTTTTTGTAACTCTAGAATTCTTCTGTGAGATTTTACAGTTCTCTAAAGTGATAAGGAACTCGTTTTGAAGGTCATTTTAGATAACGTTAAATTCTGTTTGAAGTTTGCTATGTTATGTGAACATTTATACACATTACCAGCTACCACCATCCATCCTAAAGGTGTATCTTCACCTCTCCTTGTTCTTCTCTGTGGAGAGCTCTTGTAGATTCGTAGCATACGATTATTTTATTTCAATTACACCCCAAGCAGAAGAGCTGTGGAAAGCAGCAGTGGTCTCCTGGAGGGCTCCTTCCCTGAAGAAACTAGTGGCACTAGCAAGCCACAGGATTTTCTTCTGCAAAGTCCAGACAAAATCCACCACTCTGCTTCCTGACAAATGATGTTCAGTCAAATGGAAGACCTCCTGCAGTGTTTCATTGCCCACACTTGGCTGCTGCTGCAAAGAGCAGCAATTGTGCCTGCTGAGTTAAGTCCCAGAAACTCACAGCTAATGCGTCCAGAAATCCTCTTGAGTAACAGCTGATACTTCAGACTCCTTTCCCCAAGCAGTGTGTTATTTAAGGGAAGTTGTGTATGTAACTTTATTTCAGGCACCAAAGAGAATGTTGTTTTCATGTTTCAGTGCTGTTAAATGACAAAAGCTTTATATGCTTCTCTTTGTTTATTAAGGGGACAGCTTTACTGACTGTAGATCAGAGACGATGGGAAGATCTGAAAAGCAGACTGAAGATAGCACAACCTCTTCATCTCCCACCTCGTCCGGGTATCAAAGATATTTTGATTTTATTCATGTTGAGCCCTAGTGTTCGTAATTCCCCAGGAGTCTGCGATTCAAATTAAAACTGTAATCGTTAGGCCACTAGGAGGTTGTGCATAAGTTAATGTGGAAACAGGCTCCAACTACAGATCTCTCCATAAGGCTATTAAAATCAACCCAAAACAGGTTGTGCTTCGATGGTTTTAGGATAAGCCTTAATGAAAAAATGATCTTCTAAATGAAAAATATTTGCAGTTGGCTGTAATGATTTGAATAGAATGTATTAACCTGACAGCAGTTGAATGATGCACTTGCCTTAAAAGTACCAAAGCTTTCATGCAACACTGGTGTTCAGTATTTGAAATTATGTGTTCAGAAGCCCTATTTGATATGGAAAATTGTGGCAGAAAATTAGAAATGTATTTTGAAAATGGGAAAGGATTATTTTGCCTCTAATGAACATGGAAAATATGTCAAGAAACAGGGGGAAAAGGTTATTGTATTTTAACTCTCCTCAAACTCTTTCAGATAATGATGGCTTTAGAGCGAAGATGTATGATATAACTCAGCATCCATTTTTTAAGAGAACTATTGCTGTACTTGTTCTGGCCCAGTCTGTGTTGTTATCAGTTAAGGTAATTGTCTTTCTTTTAAGCGCTTCATAACAGTAGTACAGGATGTGTTAGCACATTTGCTAACACAAATTAATGATGAATTCAGCCATTAGTGTGATGAATGCAAGGAAATGTGATTTCTAGATACAGCAATCTCAGTTGGCATAGATCACTGTGGATTGATTGTAACTTGTGGAGCTCAGTCAATTTCTGTCTTTTTGTAGTCTGGGACACTATTTATAATTTCTAGTTAAGGTGTAAATCTGAGAGAGAAGAGTACACCAAGATGCCATTCCTTTCTGAATATGTTTTAAAGTGAAATTCATTTATTAACAAAACCTTAAAGAAAGGTTGAGGCAATAAAGAGGCATTTATTCTGTTTAACCACTATTCTTCTGTGAATGGATTATGCTTGCTTTTCAGTGGGATGCTGCAGATCCAGTAACTGTGCCTTTAGCAACAATGTCTGTTGTTTTCACCTTCATTTTTGTCCTTGAGGTAAAGTAATATATTTTTTGACTTCTTGAGATTAAGTCTTGTATGTATGGATTTCATTTTCTCTTTAGGGATGTTTCTCATTCTTCATTAGGGTGTTTATTTCTGAATGCATACATTCAGGGTTCTCCATGTCACTTGTCTTTAAACATGTATTGTAAGAAGAAACTTTTGATGTATTATAGTCATACTTCTCTGCAACCTTGAGCTTTGTGTCTTTTTATATATATTCAAGGCTGAGTATTTAACAGAGTGCTTTGGTGAACTCAGTGAACTCTTTTCTTGCAGAACATCTCATATTACATTCCCTCCATACAACAAAAGGTCTGTGTTGTCTCATAGAAGTTCTTCTTCATCCATTTATGTTTTGCCTGGTCTATTAATCCCCACTATTCTGTACCTGTGACAAAATCAAACCTCTCTCCACTTTGCTTTGTTTTACATAGCATACTTCATTTTAATATCTTTTTATAGCCATGCCTCAGCTCCAGTATTGTCTATCTTTGGCTGTACAAGTCTGGCTCCAGTGTGGTAGCAGTTCTCTATCTACAAGAATATTGTTATTACAAACTCTGCAAGGTGTATTTAGCCTATTTTCATAAGACTGGAATCTAATGATTTAAACACATTTTGGAAAACATATACTTTTTAATGTATAAGGATATCCATTTAACATTAAAGAAGATGCTTCCTCTGTGGTTAGGATAGTACATAATTCTTTATAAGTTTTTGGTTGACTACTTTTCTTGTCAGTCCCTTCTGAATAGCTGATATTGACCACTATCAGAAACAGGATAGTAGACTATGTTTCCCACTGCTCTAATCCAGTCTGACAGTTCCTATGTACCATTGATAGGTTTTGCCAGTAGTGATGAATAAAAAATGAAGTGAATACCTTGTAGCAGCTGTAGCTAGAGTATGTCCATGTTGTTGCTTCTTTTTTCCCTACCCAGGAGAAATCAATATCTCTGGAGAGACTGAGCAAACACAGAAAAGTTTTATTTGTGTCATACACGGGCAGGTTTTAATTTACCTAGTAACTATGTCTTTGGAAACACTTTTTTCTCTTATACTGCCAGGGGAAATAAATACACTTCTAGAATTTCAAAGAAACTTTGTCAGAGCCAAGAAGAATTTGTTGACTGTCTCAACAGGCAAGCTATCACACTGTGAGTGCACACAATTTATGGAGACAGGAAGCAGCTTCCTGCTCAGGATCTTCCTTAATGCAGCATAGTCTGCTTTCTGTAAAGCTGACAGCCCTGGGTCCAATCTAACAACTCCTAAAACTTTCAGCCTTAGACCTCTACTGCTCACATCATATGTATGTGGTATAGAAAATAGGAAGAATTTGAAGATCTCACCTTTGTTACCACACTGATGATGACAGAGTGAAGGGAGATGTGATTTTTTTTTTATTTCCATGGTGTGATACTCAGTTCAAGATTATGGAGGCCTGAAGCTAGGTGTTTAAATTCTGTATGTGAGGTAGGTGTTTAAGCTGTTACTGTGATCGAGGGAGATGAAGGATGAGATTCAGTTACCTCCACTAGCCACTCCAGAAGGCCAGGCATGTTTACAGGTCTTATGTCATCCCTGCCAGCCCCATCTTCAGTTCTCTAGGGTATCTCAGGTAACTGAAGGCAAGATACCTTAGTAACTCAAATGGTAATTAGAGATTCAGAGACCATATTGTTCTCTTTGTAATCAGGCTTCAGGAAACATTATAAGGCAAAAAGCTAACTGGAAAATCAGCCTTTTACCTCAAGCTAGTGTCCTCTTATATTTTTGTTTTCAGAAATGTTAAATGGCAGGGTTGCAAGGTGAGATAGAAAAAATAACGTAATGAATGCCTGACATTTATAGCCTTTATACAGTAACTCATAACCTGCTCTGAGGTTTAATACAACTGGTGTATGAGAAACTCTCTGGTGTTCCCTCTATATGCATTGCTCTACTTTGGTATCCATTACCTGATGTGACTATTTCTGTAACTATTAGTATCTATTCTTGAGCTTCTCGTCTGCATTCCTGTTACCTAAATTGGAAATGTCAAGCACTTTGGAAGCTGTCTTTTACCAGGTACACTGTCAAATACACTGCCTTTACTGTTCTTAGCTTTTTTCTCTTTCATGCTGCTGAGTACAGATGGTGCTGAGTACAGAGTATTCCTTAAAGCAAGAAATATTTGCGATATAAGAAAGCTTTTGAATACATTCGAACTGTAGGTGCTGCAGAACACAATTATATTCCTGAGTTCAGATGTGCTTATGTGATTTTAGCTCGCTTACAGACAGTTAGCTAGATAGGATACTGCTACCTTTTTTTAGCTACATGTTATTGACATGAATTGTTTAACTTCAAGCTATCTTAACCCCACATTCACCTCAGCAATCTGTACATTAAGCATTCAGTCTGAGGTGGTTAGCTGCACTCCTGTCTTTGATACTTGATGGAGACAGAGAGACAATTCAGAATGCTGTTCATCCCTTGATCTTGGTCATCTGTGGTCTTACACAAGTACCAGTTTTCTTCCACCTAAGGGAAGCTAATATAATGCAGTTAGTCCACATGGGAATATTTAGCTGAGGTAAAAACTGCCCCTTGTTGTTTGAAACTGTTTCATAAAACAAACCCAATAAACATTTTGGAGAATGGAAGAGGATCTCGTGGCAAGGAATAATTATTTCTTCATTACAAGTGAGAAATTCTTTTATCCATAGGTCACGATGAAGATTATTGCCATGTCACCTTCTGGCTTCTGGCAAAGCAGAAGAAATCGGTATGATCTCTTGGTGACATCTCTTGGAGTTATATGGGTCATACTTCATTTTGCCTTACTGGTAAGATATACAAAATGCAATTCCAGTGATTAAAATTATTTTATTTTGAGGCACCTGCAGAAGGATTGCTGCTATATATCCAGATGAATCTTTGAGAGTTGCATAAGGCTGAAATATATCTGAAAGAAACTAAGCTAGATGCCAAGAAGAATGATTGTCTTGTACTGCAAAAGTTGTAGTGCAAAAGTTGTCTTACTGATGCAAGTTAGAGTCTGTAAATGTGGTAGGAAACAAGCCTTTAGGAGGGATGTAAGTGAGAAAAGGAAGGAGACTGAAGAAGAGTGAGAACTCTTGCTAACAAAGGTCTCATGAGCATGAAGGAAGAAAGAGGCAAGGCACAGAATGCAAACAGGACTAGGGGACTGGAAGAAGACATAGGTTCAAAACTGCTGAACAATACAAACCCTCCCAAATCCAACAGTGATTCTGTAGCACTGGTTTTGGTTAAGGAGCAATGTTTAATTCAAGAAGACATGAAGGAGAGAGGGGAGAAAATCAACTCTCCCTTTATTTCACACCAATTTTTAAAATTTTACTACACTCCTGGTTTCTTAGTTTACAGGAGAAGGAGAAAGGATGGTTGATACTTGTCATCAGTCACAAATTGTCAAAGTCACAACCCTATAATGTCTGCAGGATTTTCTCTAGTCTGCTCCAAGTTGTGTTTGAAGAAAAACCTGTTTCATGTGACTAGTCATTTTGCCCTGACATTCTCCCTGCTACTGAGTAGGTTGGAAGGCCTGAGGAGTTTCAGTAATCCAGCAGCTTCCTAGACAAGGGCACTGGGCCTGATGGACATAATTAATAGAGGACTGAAGGATTTTTGGCGTGATGTGTGGGGAGGTTGGGTTTGTGTTCTTTATATTGTTGCTAATCGTTTATGATTCTCTTATTTCATATGGGGACTGCCCTAGATTACTAAAAAATCAGTTACCATCATCTGTTCAAGAGATTCCTTGGGGACTGTGTTCTAAGTCTTTTGTGTTTGTGTTCCAGAATGCATACACATACATGATGGGGGCATGTGTAATTGTCTTCAGGTTTTTCTCCATTTGTGGGAAGCATGTAAGTATAAATTAGAAACTACAATTACTGCAGTGCTCATGTATAGATTAAAGGACTAGATGCTTAAATTCTGTAAGGCTCTGTTTTCTAGGCAAAAAAAAAAATTCAAACAGCAGTCTGTAACTTTACATGCTGTATTTAAAATGTTGAGATTTTAAGTAGATTGTATAATAGTGCTATGGTCACTGGAAAAGCTGAATTTTTTCAGAAAACAAAGTGCAGCTTTTAAAAATGCTCTCTACAACTCCGAACATACACTGTGCTACTTTCAGCCCTTTCCATTCCAGTGAGGTGTGATGGGCGTGCTCTTTATTTATTTTCACTGCAAGACTATTGTAGTGGTTGTTGAATGCATCATCTTATTATGATAGTGCTCTCTTTAAAAAGTTTCTTTTTCCAGAGTGCAGGTCTATGTCTTTTGTCTCTACAATGTATGTCTTGTCACAGTAAAGGATTTATATTCAATTTAAAAACAATTTTGGGCCAAGATGTTCTTCTGGAAACACTGGGATGGTGACAAAGCAAGTCACTTCCCAAGTTTACATTTCATTTGTGTTTGGATTTCCTCTGGTGTAATTGAGAGTAGAATGGCAGAATAAGTATAAGCAGAGAACAAACACATTTATTTAACAAGTGGTGACACTGCATTCCCTTGCTGTACAACTTCTGAGATTATCCAAATATTTTCTGTGAAGTCTGACATATTAAAGTAAATGTGATGAAAAAACTGCTGTACTAGGTTGCCAGGGTTAAGAACAGTAAGTCAAAGGGTTTGTTCAGTAAAGATAAAAAGTTTTCTTTCAATCAGACTACACAGAGCCTGTAGAGCCTTGGAAGTCAAATGAAAAATCCTTGCTTCTCCAATGCAGCCAGACCAAGTGATTGCCTTCAAAGCTTCCTGATTGATTCTAAAGTTTTCTTCAAGGTTTTAACCTAGTCATTTGTACTTTCATGTTACCAGATGTATCAGTTTCACTAATTTACCCATCCTGATGCAATGTGATGACTAAAGGTCAGCAGGAATTTGGCATGATTATAAAGAAAAGTAACACCCTCAGTCTCATTAAAGGGAATTTGTCATATCCAAAGTATTTAAGAGTGTTAGGACAATCTAGTGCAATAAATTTATCAAGAGTAAAATGTAAAATATAGGTGCATGGTAAAGTAATAGCTATTATCAAGGCCCACAGCCTATGACATTTTCAAAATTATGCTCTCATTTTGTGTGTTTTGTGCCAGCTTTGCAGAATCATAGATTCACAGACTGGTTTAGCTTGGAAGGGACCCTAAAGATCATCTCATTCCAGCCCCCCTGCCATAGGCAGACACACCTGCTACTAGACCAAGTTACTCAAACCCCCATTCAACCCCCTATCCTTGAACACTTCCCAGGATGGGGCATCCACAACTTATTTGGGCAACTTGTTCCAATGCCTCACCACCCTCATAATGAAGAATTTCTTCTCAATATCAAATCTAAGCTTAACCTCTTTCAGCTGAAAGCCATTTGCCCTTGTTCTGTCACTACATGCTCTTGTAAAAAGTCCCTCTCCAACTCTCCTCACCCCCACTTAGGTACTGGAAGGCTTCTGGAAGGTGTCCCTGGTCTTTCACAAACTTCCATGGGCAATTACTGGCTTAAAGAAGCTGCACTGCTCTTAAGGAAATCTCCTTCTCTGTACATGAAAGTATTCCTTTAGGTAGGCTGCAGTATCTGTGGTTTCTGTCTAACAGTTAGGATCACTTTCAGATGAGCACAAAGCAGTTTACTGCACCACAGTTCATGCAGTGCCAACGCTGATACTTCAGGAGAATACTGACCCTAGAATATTACAGTTCAGCTTATGCTGTACCATCACTGTAATATCCTACACTGTATCATCCTATATATACTTTTTGAGGAGCAGCATCTTGACCTTGTAGATGAGGAGGATATGCTGATGTCTGTAACAGGTAAAAAGCACACAAAGTTCATATCACTTTCATAATGTACCATTTTACTGAGCTCATCCATTAAAGAGTGTGTCTAAAGGGTTTGTTGTCAAAATGGTAAGTGCAATGTTTTATGTTTTATCTTTGCTTTCCTGAATGCTGTCATGAATTGCTTTTTCTCTGTCTTTCCAGGTAACACTAAAAATGCTTCTCCTGACTGTGGTTGTCAGCATGTACAAGAGTTTTTTCATCATAGTGGGCATGTTCTTACTGCTTCTTTGTTATGCTTTTGCTGGAGTGGTGTTATTTGGTACAGTGAAATATGGAGAGAACATTAACAGGTACAGTATGGAGCTCCCACCTCATGGGGATGTTCTTTAAACAGCCTGAAGAAATCACATTCTGCTAGAGAAGTTTATCTGTGGTGAAAAACCAGACAGCTCTGCAGATCTAGCCAAAGAGCTCTAAACAGAATTTCTGACGGGAGACACTGAGCCATCTTTCCAGTCCTTGTGCATTGGACTAAATGACACCTGATCCAACCCAGAGCAGACTGAGCTGTTCTTCATTATGCCAGCTGAAATATCCTTCAAAGCAGTACTGTGCTAGCCCACAAGGTGTGGAAACACAGTGTAACTACTGCATCTTACTGGCACCATCCAGGAACAGGATCCATGTACCAGGCTGATACAGAAATGAGGCAGTTCTTTGAACTGGCTGTTAGCTGGAGATTTCCCAGTCATCATCAAGCTTACAAAAGAAAAAGGAGACAGGAAATGGGATCTGGCCTTGAGTTTTCTTTAGTTCCCTCATAAAATGAGCTAAAATACTCAGACCTGTGTTTGAGCTAGAGTTCAGTTATTGTGTCTTAAGTCACTAAATAAATAATTCAGTGGGCTCATTCAAATAATACTGTAATTATTTTTCATTTAAAATAGAAGAACAGTAGAAAATGGAAACATTTTTTGGCAATGTTTTAATTCTGGGAAGTGAAATGATCTCTCACTCTCAATTTTTCTCTTTCTTTAAAACAGACATGCAAATTTTTCATCAGCTGGCAAGGCTATTACTGTACTCTTCAGAATAGTTACTGGAGAAGACTGGAACAAAATTATGCATGACTGCATGGTAATTACAATACTGCCAGAGATAAGTAGACAAGAAATGAGAGATACCCTTCCATCTCAAACTGTTTTCAGTATCTTAGCTTGGTACAAGGAATGTTGGGCTTGCCTTTATCTCTTCAAGAAAATAATGTTCACTAAACCTCAGAACATGATGCACAAATTGCAGTTCCAGTCTCATACTCACAGTATAGTATTTCATGGAGCTAGGCAATTAGATGATTTAAAACCAAAAATAAACAGATGGTTTCAAAATCAGAAATGCAGTAACTCATTTTTCGCTATTATCTCTGCTTTGATTGGGGCAAGTTGTCTTTTCAGATTAACCTTGTCTTTGATTCCTGCATTTTGGCTCATTCCACGTGAATGATAGTCTTGATGACCTCAAAGTTTCTCCTTGAATCAATATATTTTGCCCAAGTAAATGTTTATCTGTGCTTTCCATTGCAAGGAAGATCACATGCCTCTCCTTTTTAAAATTAATGAGCAGGGAAGAAACGTTTTGAAAACTGCTATGCTTCAAAGCACCAGTTTGTTCCTGTACAGTGGCATAATGCACAATGTGCCCTCTGTGTGGTAGTAAGATCTATGCCTCAGCCTTTTTTGTCATACCTTTCTCTCTTTCCTGGGTTCTGTCTACTAAAGAAAGAAAAACAACCTACCCACAATAATGCCCACAGTATAATTCCCTAATTGGGAAGCCTTAAAGAAATAATAGTCTTAAATATTATATTGATTGCAGAGAAATTATTATTATTATTATTTTTTTTTTTTTTTACATTGTTTTCTTTTGTTTTGAAGGTTCAGCCCCCATTTTGTACACCAGATAACAGCACCTACTGGAAAACAGATTGTGGAAATTATGCTGGTGCTCTTATGTATTTTTGTTCTTTCTATGTCATCATTGCATACATCATGCTAAATTTGCTTGTTGGTAAGTGACAATAGACAGTAATAACAGCAAGGTACATCCTGGCATGTAGTATGTTAAATGTGAGTCTGTTGTGCTGTTCAGGTATGAGGCTGCCTTGTACCTTCAATGTTACCTTGCATGCATGTAGTGATTTTGGTACCTCTTTGGCACAGGGATGCTAAATCTCAGGAAGTTTGGGAATGAAAGCTTTTGGAACAAAGATATATTTTCTATTTGTAGATTAGAGTTGCCCTACAGAACACTGTTTTCTGAGCTTTTATTTCTTCAGTTTACCTGTGTTAAAACATCATTGGGATTCACTTGATTGATCTTAGATGTTAGATTAGGCATCTCAGCAGCGTTTAAGATACAGCTTTGAAAAAGCATGGTGAATATTGGTGTGGCAAGACAGTATATTATGCATTCAAAATCCTTGTCTTAGCATACAGGCATTTGTTAACGTGGAGTTTGCACAACAGAATAAGATGTTACAATGTAACTACAGGCTTTCTTTAAGGGTGTATTTTGTTCTTGTGGTTTTCAGCTATCATTGTGGAGAATTTCTCATTGTTTTACTCAACTGAAGAAGATCAGCTTTTAAGTTATAATGATCTAAGGCATTTTCAAATTATATGGAACATGGTTGATGACAAAAGAGAGGTAAGAAATAATAATTTCTTGATAATAAGCACAGATATACAGTCAATTTCCAGTTTTTCTTGAAAAGGAATATGGGGAGGAAAAGCGTGTTAACAAAATTCTCTGAGCAGTTACTGTTCAAATTTGAGATGTGAGCATGATCTAACATTGTTCGTGGCCCTTTGGATACTAACCTGTATTCTGTGAGGTGCTTATAATAGCAGATTTACAAACAAAAGTACCTATTTATAGGATCAATATAATAGCATATTTCGTCCCAGCTCCCTGAGAAGGAGCCTTGGAAGTCTACAGATTCATATCCATTTTTTGTGTCTGATCTTCAGAAGATCTTTGCTGAGATTTCAGCACTGCAAAATTCTTATGGAGGGGCTAATCAAGTGTGAGCTGGGTGAGAAGACAATGGAGTGGACTGAAAAGTGTCTGCATAGGCAGGCCCAGAGGGTGAGGGTCGGCAGGACAGGTTCTAGTTGGAGGCCAGTAACTCACTGAGTGCCCCAGGGGTCAACACTGGCTCCAGTCCTGTTCAATATCCTCATTAGTGGCACGGACAGAGTGGCAGAGGGCACTCTCAGCATGTTTGCTGATGACACCAAGCTGGGCAGAGTGGCTGACACACCGCAGAGTCGTGCTGCCATCCAGAGGGACGCTCACGGGCTGGAGAAATGGGCTCACAGAAGCCTCATGAAGTTCAGCAAGTAGAACTGCAAACTCTTGCATCTGGAGAAGAATAAACCAAGGCGCACAGTACACGCTGAGGCCACCCAGCTGGAAAGCAGCTTGGCTGTAAAAGACCTGGGGCCCCAGTGGACACCATGGTGAGCATGAGCCACCGTTGCCCTTGTAGAAAAGGCAGCCAATGGTATCCTGGGTGGCATTAGACAAAGCATTGCCAGCAGGCCAAGGGAGAGGGGGTCTTTTGCTCTGCTGTGCCCTGGTGAGGCCACAGCTGGAATCCTGGTTTGTTTCTGGCTCTTCTGTACACAGAGACACAGACATACTGGAGAGAGTCCAGCAAAGATGATTAAGACACAAAGATGATTAAGAGACTGGAGCATGTCTCCTCAGAGGCAAGGCTGAGAAAACTGGCACTGTTCAGCCTAGAGAAGGCTCAGGGGAATCCCATCAATGTATATTAATACCTGCAGGGAGGGTGCACAGAGAACAGAGCCAGGCTCTGCTCGGTGCTGCCCAGTGACAGGGCTGGAGGCAACGACACAACCTGAAACACAGGAGTTACCTCTGAACATCAGGGAACTATTTGTCAATGTGATGATGACTGAGCACTGGCACAGGTTTCCCAGGGAGTTTGTGGAGTCTCCGTCCTTGGAGATACTCAAAAGCCATCTGGACCTGATCCTGGGAAACTGGCTTTAGGAGACCCTGCTTAAGCAGAGGGGTGAGACAGGGTGAGCTCCAGAGTTTCCTTCCAGCCTCAACCATTCTGTGATTCTGAAATGAGAATAGCATCTGGGAGACTGAGCTGCTCAGATGCCCACACAAATTAAATAATCATCTGAATGATTTCTGACATCACTGAGATTTGAATGTGAACAACATTATGGTGAAAGTAGTTTGTTGTCTGTGGTTGGCACATGGCTGTGCTGGAGAGGGAAGCTGCAGTCTGTACTCATGAGGGTAGAGAGTTCTGAATGCCCAGCACTGACACAATCTCTCTGATGTGGAACACCTTACAGCAAAAATAGTTCTGATGAGGCTTGTTTGGCAGAACAAAAGATATTTGAAGATTGTGAGTACCACAGTTTCAGAGGGAAGTCCTTTCAGTCTTAATTTTGCAACAACAGATAGAAATTGTTGTCACCAAAAGTGCAGGATGTGCTGCCTCTTAGAGCAGATAACCTTTAGAAAGCCAGTAAACTCTCAACTTTCTCCTGCTCTTTTAGAGATGCACAGAGAAGGGCACAGGTTTACCACAAATTATAGATGTGGCTATGAGTGTTTAAACTATAGTTTAATTTCTATTTTACAAAGGCAGCTCTTTGGGAATATGATTCTAATTACAGATGAATGCAAATGAGGAAACTAAATCCCCAAGCAATTTTGAAAATTTCTGGCAAAATTAACGACATAGATTCTCATTGTATAGGAGTCAAATAACCACAAAGACTTTTGTGAATTTGCTGAACAACTGGCTGAATGTGCACATTCTTCAGCAATGACTTAAACAGTGACTTAAATATGCTAGGAGAAATAGTTTTTCTCTCATTGATCAAGTTGAATGTCTGAGTTGGTTGTGAGACCACAGTAATAATTTACCATCAATTATGCAATTTAACACAGGGTGTAATCCCTACCTTCCGAGTGAAATTCCTGCTGAGGCTCCTGCGAGGCAGACTGGAGGTGGATCTGGACAAGGACAAGCTGCTGTTCAAGCACATGTGCTATGAAATGGAGCGGCTCCACAATGGGGGTGATGTCACTTTTCATGACGTGCTCAGGTACACTGAGATTTTCTCCACATTGTTAGAACAGATAGAACAGCCTGTGTTTCTTTCTAGGCTAACAGGTAGCCATTAGGCTCAGGAGAAGGCAAGACTGGTAGCCACAGAGGCACTGCAATTTTAAATGTTTTACAAAAATTAGATTTCCCTCTTTTTTCCTGCAGAAATATTAGTGATGGCAAACACAAGTCCTAGGGAATCAGCTCTAAGTAATTTTAACATTTTTAACTGCAGGAGGTTTGCCACAAACTACAGTCACACGTTCTTCTTGTATCCCAGCTAATGAAATGTACCTTCAAGTGTAACAACATGACAGTGAGCCTGATTAGAAATGAAATAGAAACGGAACATTATCCAAGTGTAAACACTTGGGGGGGGAAAAACCCAAACCACCACAAATACCCGAATTGCTTACAGTTCAGAAGTTCACCTGTATTGGATAGCTGGATGTAGGTGATAAGGTCTTTGTTTTGAGCACAATAAATCTTAGAATCATCTCAGCAATTTTTTTAGCTTCAAATGTGAATTTACTGTGCACACCTGAATTATGTCTTTTCATACTATGGTCTTAAGTATGAGCTTTGATTCTCTGAAAAATGCAAAGACACGACAATTTAAAAATAAATAAATTGTGTTTCTTCCAGCATGCTTTCATATAGGTCCGTTGATATCAGAAAAAGTCTGCAACTGGAAGAGCTGCTTGCCAGGGAGCAACTGGAATATACCATAGAAGAAGAGGTGGCCAAACAGACCATACGAATGTGGCTGAAAAAGTGCTTAAAGCGAATCAGAGCAGTAAGTCAAGCTAAAGCAGTATCTAAATGGTTGCATAAACTGAACTGCTCAACAGTGCTGGAATCTGTGTCCCTATGCTTCATTTACATTGGAGTCAAGATAATACTTATTTGAAGTATGTAGGAGTTGCTAAATGAGCCAAAAAAAATTTTGCTACAGCTCTACAAAAATAGAGCTGTTTGTTACAGCTCTACACTACTACAAAAATAAGCAACTTTTGAAGGCAAAAACTGTCTTTCGGCCCAAACTTTATCTGTCTTTTCAATACAACAGGAAGGTGCATATGCAGAGACCAAAGTCAATGGAATAAAGAAAAAAATAATGCAGTTAAATGGAACTTCATAGGCCTAATCCTTCATCACATAATGTAATTGTATAATTTCCTTGCCTCTGCTGGCAGATGAGAAACCTGTAGATGACTCTCCAGATGGAGCCTGTATTAAGACAAATCATTTGAGTGAGCCATTACAGTTACTGTGTGTGCAAATGAGCAGAGTAGACACAGGGAAAGCAGGTGTATGGACCAAGTCACAACCTGGTTTCATTGATGACAAATTTTTCAGTTACTATGAGTCTGATTCCAGGTTTTGACACATATATTTTTTGTTTTTATAAAAAATTACTTCTTTTGATAGGAGATTTTCCATAGTGATCTGTCGTCATGGCATCTGTCTTCTGTTTGTAAATTTATACAAATACTTAGCTGGACATTCTGAATATAACGTACATTCCAACAGAAACATCGGTGTTCAATGATACATACTTTCATTTTGATTTCATCTCTGTGATAATAATGGCAGTAAATTTAATCTCAGCTCTCAGTTCTAAGTTTGTTCAACTCTGTTGTTCATTTCATTATGATACTGAACTACACTATGTTAAAGTAAATATGCTATTCATTTCACTCTAATAATATGGTTCAGATCATTTCACATTCTATGAACCTTTTATAAATTGAATGTAATTATGGAAGTTAAGATATATTTTCAAATTCTCTTTTTATTCTCTAAGTCTCCCTAGAGGGATCATGTGAAAACTACCCAGGAAAGTGAAACCCTTCATAAGTGCTGTTTATTTAATTTGAAAGCAAATTAGATTGTAAAATCATAATGGTAGTAGGTTTGTTTTTATATTTGTACTGTAAATCTATACTTAGTCCCAAGGTTTTCACTACTATTTTGTTCAGTCTTATTGACAGCCCACTCCAAAGTCCATGAAAAGTATCAGAATTTTTTCATTGCCTTCATGTAATTACCTGTGAATCTCTACCAATTTCCTGGTTTCTTTTTCTTTGCATGAACTTTAAACTGATAAATTCAAAACTTTGTATGTGTTTAAGCTCTAGGTTTAAACCAAGAATTGAGCAATGTGCCTTCCACTCAATGTAGTTCATAAACTTCATCCTCTATTCCCTAAAGGTTAGAAATATGCTGGAATTCACTTTATTTAAATAGCAACATCTAATACATGGATCTTTGTCCATGTACCTGGTATCCACAGCTGGTGCTCACTGTTCAGTTAAATATCTGGAATGCTTTAAAAAAAAACCAAACACATTGGTGTGACACAGCAATGAGAACATTTTTTTCATCACATACTGTACCTTGGTAGAAACAGCAGCAGTCATGCAGCATTATCCATAGCCTACGGGAGAGCCAACAGCAGGAGCTGAGCCGATTTCTGAACCCTCCCAGCATTGAGACAACACAGCCAAGTGAAGATATGAATGCTCTTAATCAAGATAACAGTGCACAGCCAGAGGTATGTTATCCAGAAAACTGTCAGCTACTCGTAGCAAATTCAGAAAAGTTCCATGTTTCTTATTTGTTCTTTTTTAAACATCATTTTAACTAAAAAAAAAAAAATCTTGTTTTGCTTCCGTCTTCGCTGTCAGATATAAAGGCAAGATGTTTAAGGCAGAAATTCTCCAGCATATTTAGCTGTCCTGCTAGCACCATGAATGGCAAACTCAGCTGTACGACTCTGGCAGCCCCAGCTTTCAGCTCTTGCATGAGCTGTGTGCAGGCCTGGGGATGTGAAGCTTTCCAGTTCAGGCATTCTGAAATGGTGTTTACACTGAGAGTGAGAACTCTGGCATGCTGGGACCTCTGAGCACGAGTCCTGGGCTCTTCCAGGATAGGGACTATAGAAGGTACAACATAAGGGCTGCTTTCCACAGCGGTTATAGTAGGCTGAGAATAATTTCATACCCTTCAATAGGATGAGTGGCATTGAGCACCCAAATGACCTTTTTGCTTTTGTCTGTTAGTAGTAGTTTTCTGGGGTATTAAAGAGCAGAAAGCATGCTGCCCTAACCAATGGCAATATGTTCTGTTTGTATTTATGGATAAAATTTGAAACAGAATGGAAAGGTATCCCTCCCTAGGGTTACCTAAGGGAGCTATGACTGAGATTCTTTTTTCTCTGTTCAGACAAGTAGCCAGCAGCAGCTCCTTAGCCCGACACTTTCTGACAGAGGTGGCTATAGGCAAGACACTGGAGATGCTGGGAAACCTCAGCGGAAATTTGGACAATGGCGCTTGCCATCAGGTAAGGGAAAAAGGGTTGTCAGTAAAGTCCCCATACACAAAATTGCTGTTGTGCAGTAACAAGGCCAAGAAAGGCTTCGTGATTCACAATTCTCCCTCCTGGCTGCTGCTTGCACCCACTTCAGCGCTTTCCTGTCCTCATGCCTGTTGGAATAAAACTGTTTCTTGCTTTCTTCACAATTCAGAAAGTTTGGAAGATGGGCTCAAGCATTGCCCTGTGCAAGTAGTTACATTTTTTACTTTTTTATACATTTGCTCAGGACCTTTTACATCAGTCAGTCCTATTCTGAATCAGAGTGCTGCCCTCAAAGGCTGCCACTGTTCAGACCCTAATCATATCTGAGTGGAAGCAGGAGAGAGAGTCATGCTGTTCTCTTGAGTACCATTGACCCTACTTTTGTTGCCAGTCTACTTGTCCAAGAAATGGAATAGTTTAATAGAAAGCTTTCAATCCAAGATTTCCATTTAAATATCACTGAGCAGCAAAGATCAACATTTTGTTGGAAAAGAGAGAAAGAGTGAAAGAGGAAGCATGTTAAGGAGGAGTCAACTGCGTAGGTTTTTCAAGTGAGAAATCTTGAAAGAATGAATACCCCAGGGTTTCCTTTCTTAGCACTGATCTAGTCTGTGTCAGTTTTGAAAATTCCTCAGCGGATGGTCCTAAAAAAGAGGGTCATTTCCATGCACAATGCAGCTGAGAGATAAGTAGTCTGCCTCCAGTCCAGCAAAGACAGGTATTTAAGATCATGAATAGCGTAATTAAGATCAATTGTGGGGCTTATATACTTAGACCTGTGGTTTAGTTCCATACCAGCAACTTGTACCTGTTTCAACCCCTAGGCCATTGTAAAGTATTACTTTCTAGATGTAGCTGCCAATTCTAAAAGCACCTCCCCACCCCCACCCTCCCTTCCTCACATTTACTACTTGCACTGTTTTGCCAGCAGGTTAGCTCATGTAAGTACTGCCTAAATCATTTAGGTTGCAATTAGCTGGATTAGAAGAGATCTTTTGCATCAGTTATCCCAGCAGAAGGAAATGAGGCACTGCTCAGTTAAACTGCTCTGCCAGCAGATTAGTGGGAGCAGTGAGAACATCTGGAGCTGGGAAAACAAAGAAGCAAACAAATAAATTAGAACAGAGCCTACTCTTTCTGAACTTATTCAGTTTGAAGGTGCCCTAGTCTAGCTAGTTCTCTATACCTGAATTCTAAGCAAAAATGTTCAAGAAGCAGATCTGTTCTAATAACAGAACTTTCTGAACTTTCTGTTTAATTTCCTAGCCCCCAAACCAATAAGCCATTCAGTGTCTTCAGTCAACCTCCGTTTTGGTGGACGTTCAACTATGAAATCTGTTGCATGCAAAATGAATCCCATGTCTGATGCTGCTTCCTGTGGATCAGAAGTCAAGAAATGGTGGACAAGACAATTAACTGTGGAGAGTGATGAGAGTGGAGAGGACCTTCTTGATATCTGAGAAACATTTAAGTCATACCACAATCTAATTTTCTATGTTTAGAACTAAAAATGCTGTGATGTATGATTTCTTTAAAATCAATGTCATAAATTTTCTCTTATGCTTATCCTCCTGCCATATGAAGTGTAGCACACACTTCTGTGTTAGAATTGACTTCTGTAGGTACTAACTGTACTCTAAGAAACCTGTATACTATAGCAGTACTAACAAAGCCAGAAAGACTATGTTGCCTTTAGCAGACAGAGCATTGAAAGATTTCATGTGTTCTGCAAAATCATAGTGAAAATTTGATATGCACACCTCTGTGTTTTCCTTCAACCTTTACCATACTTTAAAGTGGCAACACTTTACAATACAGGGGTAATGTATTTCTTCTTGTTGTGTTTTCCTTACTTAGTTACATTCCTTTAGAAAAATTTTATTATTCACAAATGACCTGAAGAGGTCAGCAGTGACTTCATGTTCAAGGAAAGTATTTTACTAAGTACAGCTACTGAATTACAATTCTAAGCTTTCACTGGACCTTTTTTAAAATATGCAAGATACAGGATTACTTCTTGTAAAATTAGAAGGTGAAGGATTGGCTTTTAAAATGTAAATATCTTTGAGGTTTGGTTAATTTTGCAAAGAGCTTGATTTTCATAGAGAAAATGGGGGGAGGGGAGGAAAAAAATACATGAAAAACAGTGCATTTAAGCATCCAGCAGAAGACTTTCATGTGAAAAACATGGGTTTCATGTGAAAAACATTTTCAGCTTATACTGGTTACATATATGTGTGGTGTCATTATTCTTCTTTTAATTGGGTCCCATATTTCTTGTGTACTCAGAATATTTTGCGTACTCAAAATTTTCCTGTCTGTGATAAAAATTAGCATGTTGGGGATTCTAATTACAAAATAGTATTGTATGTCTTTAAAAATACATTCAGTTTTGCCTGCAGGGGTAGAATTTTACGTACCCATGTTACTGCTCATGCTACAGGCCTGCAAAGGTAAGGCATGGCACTGTGCTGTGGCTAGGTACCTTTGTCCCTTTTATCCCAACACATCATGTTTGACATGTCAGCCTTCACTTGCTTTACGAGGCACCCGTAGCGCTACATTATCGCCAGTGAAGAAGCAGCTATCGCTTTCATAAAAGCCGTTCCCGTGAAAGAAAGGCCAGTGCTATGTGGATATGGAGGTGGAGAAGGAGAGCCACAAAACACAACCGCGTTTGCTAGTTTCAGAATCTGAGGCTGTCAAAAAATGTGGGGTAAAATTGTGCCCTTCCCTCAGGGAAGAACTAAGAGGTTGCAGATTTTGTTGCTTGGCCCCTGACTAGGTTTTATAGCATAGCTGGGACCTTTCTGTTACCATTGTTTCCTATGGAAATGATAGTTTGCTCTAACATGGCCTGATGTGAGATCTTGTAAGAGGCTCACGGTTTATTCAGATCACCACTTCAAAAATATATCCTTTCAAAAGCAGGCAAAAGCCAGTGTGTTGAATTTTTTTCTGGCCAAGATATTAATTTAAAGTGGCCAGAGTACAACAGTGAAAACACACAGATGCCTTTACCAAAAATGCAAAATTAGTTTTGGCCATGAAATACAGCTTTCTTGGCATCTGTCAGTGTTTTTTCCCAGTGTATGGTTGAACATTGTTTAGATTTTTTTTCTAAAATAATCCTATTGAACACATCTGTGTTTTGGGGGGGGAGTTATGTGTTTTGGGGTATTTTTAAGTTTAAGTCTAGTCAACTGCAACTCTATAGTAAAATAAGTGCATTCTCTTGTTTACTAGATCATGAACCATCAACAAAACTTCATATGCAAATCCAGTACCTTGTTCTGTTTTGTGCTTGTTTAAGTTGAGCTTTTGTATATATAACAAAAGGATAAATATTGGATTTATAAAAGAGTATCTCTGACAGTTCAATAATACATTGAACTGCAAATCACTCTTGCTGCAAGCCTTCTTTTTAAGAAATCTGGCAAACATTTTTTCCTTGCCTTACAGTACACTGTCAATAAAAGTGAGTTGCTTTAAGCAGTATTTCTCCCTCTGGTTTTCATTGAAACTGCATTGGCTGTATGTGGCTCATCCATGATAAAGCTGCATAGTAACAACATCTGAGGTTTGTACAGTATTATGTAGAGGTGCTTTCAAATTCTTGGAATTGAGGGTCTTTGGTTTTTACACTCCAGCAACTGACCTCATCAGTACTGCCACAAGGGGTCTCAGTCAAAAGATGGACTAAATAGGACTGTTTATTTTTATTTAACTCACTTTTTCTTAGTTTGCTTCAGAGCCTGGATGTGAGAGTGCGTGCGTGTGTGTGCACACCATTTTACTTTGGCATCTATAGGAAGTGGAATGAAGTTACAAAGATATGAAAATAATATATACACAGGCACACAAGCAAGCAGTTTAAGGTAAAAACCTCCCTAGCACAGCACTGCCAACATGACTAAAGAAGGTCCTACTCTGCAGCAGAGAAACCAATGCACATCTGCACATGAAGGTGAAAGAAGTTGAAGAATGACTGGAGTTCAAAGGGATTGCACCAACAATGGAGAGACACAAAGAGGAAACTGTGTGTCAGAAAGTCAGAGAGTCCAGACAGCCTTTGAGAAAAGCCTTAGAAGTAGATCCTAAGCAAGGGTAAACAAAAAATTTCTCGGGGAATATTACTACCTGCAGAGTTATTCTATACAAATGAAAAAAGGAAGTTGTTTAGGCTTCTTTTTACCCACTAAGAAATATCTGTTTCATAGGAAGCATGTTAGAAAAGTGTTCATGGCTTTGTTGGACAAAAAGTGTAGTGCGTACTGTCAGTGTCCAAATAAAAACCTGCTTGTGGGAAGTCTGAGAATACACAGCAAAGATGTATGTCAATATCATTCCACAGTCAGATTTCAGACAATCCAGGTCAGATTTCAGACAATCACTTTTTTAATGAAGAAACTAATAACCTGAAACTGTTTGGTTTTGGAAGACATCCGACTGAATTAAGAACTGAAAACATAAAAGTATGTGTTTACAACCTGAAAATACCATCTTTGTTTTAGCTAATGTGGAGCAATCAGGCTTAAACATCTTCAAAATAACACTACATTCAGAATTGTCTGTATTCAAAGACCAGTATCACAGCTTCTGAGAAGCCAAAGAAAATTAAATGCTAAGAGCAAGTGAATAACTTTGTAAGAATAATCTATTTTGTTCTCTTCTTTTATTCACAACATGCCCATGCAGATTAGAGTGTCCATGAATAACTGAAGTAGAAGAGTTTGCACTGTTGTAAGAGTACAGTTCGAGGACCGGCAAGCAACCTCCCATCCAAAATGCCCATTCCTTCTGCAATATTTCCACTACTGAAAACAAACACTGGCCTGAGTTGTCAATCAAAACTTCCAATAGGATTATCTCAGTCTCCCTGAATCTAACTTTCAGGGGCTGAATTCATTCCTGCTATTGAAGGCAATTTAGTCACACCACAGATGAACTTGCCACAAAGCATAGGCTGATGCTGGGAAGTTGGCTGCCCTGGTTTGTTCAATTGCTCTGAAACACAAAGGGAGCCTCACTAGAATTCAATTAACCTTCCTCTTCATCCCAAGGGTGCTGGTGTCAAACCCCATTAGCAGCTGTTGCCCATTGTTCTCAATGAAGAACCTCTAAGCATGAAGCTATTAACCCATCAGTGAGCTAAGTGTGTGGGAAGTGGCACTTTATCCCCCTTCCACAGGTTCCTGTCTCAGATGTGTATTCCAGTGCCCTTACTGGTTTCATACTTCTACCTGACTTGCATATCTGCCCTGGGCAATTTGGGTGAATTACCTGAGCACCTACAAAAGTGTGTTTCATGGGGTGAAAGGCTGTCTTACTGGAAACACAGGAAATGTCTTTAGTACGTGTAGAAAAGGAAGAAGAAAACCCCAAACACTTTTCATCAACCTGAAGAGCTGTTGACATTAGCCTTTTCTTCTTTCTGAATCTGGGCATCAGCCAAAAGTGGCACAAGCCTCCAGTGTCTCAGTGAGAGTTACTTTATTTCAGGAAAACTTTTGCTGAGGTTGGAAACAAACTGATTTATACCGGCAGATAATCAGTGTGTCCTAGAGACTTGGGCAGTCAGGTTCTGCCTGGGTCCTCCACATGTTGGAAGTCACTCTGGTGGGATTGCTGTTGGTAAGTACATCTTCCCCCAAAGGTAAAGGAAGAGAGTTGGCCCTTGAGTTCATTGGGAGAGAAACTGGATGTTACTTCCTCTCTCATCCCTGTTTTCTGGTTTCCTTTTATGTTTATGTTCTCCAATTTCATGTAGGGTGGACAGTGTCTAAGCATACTCTCCATTCTCAGCATGGGCTCCCAGGGAATGAGGGATTCAACAGTTATGATTTCACTACAAGATATATGATGCCAGTTTACACATATAGTAAGTGTTGCTTTTTTGTCTCAGCACTTTTTCTATAGAACTATGTGTTATACAGATCAAGTCATGTCTCCTCTCAGATTTTCTAAATTCATACTGCCTGGGAAATCTGTTCACTGCACATTTAAAAACAGGGAGAAATAAAAGTGAAAAAGGAAAAAACAAAAAGAAAGAAAAAGAAAAGAAAAAGGAAGAAAGAAAAAGAAAAAAGAAAAAAGAAAACGTAATTACCTGGGCATTGGGTTTTAGTTTTTGCGGGTTTTCACTTTCTAATTTTAGTGGCTATTTAAAAATAAATAAATCTCTGTTTCTATGTAAAGACAAGCTTCTTGGTTGTTCTGACCAATCTAAGAAAACAAAGTTTTACTTTTTTTCTTAATGTCTCCATTTTTACTTTTTTTCTTAATGTCTCCATTTTTCAAATGCACCTGTTTTGAAATGAAGAGCTTTCACATTTTGTCGCTACTTTTAATTTTTAAATCTCATCAAAACCTATTTTGTGCATTTGACTAAAATTATTAATATTTTTGTTATGAAAAACTGATTTTCCCCATAAATTTTTATCATGCATAAAAATTCACCCATTTTTTTTTAAGTCCCCCAGGAAAAGGTTTATCTGGCTGAAAAACTGTCATGACCCAGGAATGTGAGTTTCCCAGAAAGCAAACCATATGCTGGGCTGCACCAAATGCAGTGTGACCAGCAGGTAGAGAGAGGGGATCTGCCTCTCCACTCTGCTCTGGTGAGATCCCACCTGGAGTGCTGTGTCCAGCTCTGGGGTCCCTGACACAAAGAAGGCATGGATCTGTCGGAGCAAATCCAGAGGAGGGTCACAAAGATGATCAGAGGGCTGGAGCACCTCTCCTATGAAGACAGCTGGGGCTGTTCAGCCTGAAGAAGAGAAGGCTCAGGGGAGACTTTATAGCACCTTCCAGCACCTAAAGCAAGATGGTAAGTAGGGCAGAGAGAGACATTTTATCAAGGCCTGTAGTGACAAGACAAGGGTTAATGGCCTTAAACTGAAAGTGGGTAGATTTAAATTAGATATTAGCAAGAAATTATTCCCTTTGAGGGTGGTGAGGAACTGGAGCAGGTTACCTCAAGAAGTTGTGGATTCTCTATCCCTGGAAGTGTTCAAGGCCAGGTTGGATCAGGTTTTCAGCAACTTGGTCTAGTGGAAGGTGTCTCCGCCTATGACAGGGGCTTGAACTAGATCATTTTTCAAGATCCTTCCAAATCAAATCACTCTTCCCAGTTCCTTCTCAGCTGCCTGCCAAGTCCTCCAGTGCAACCAGACACTTGGTGGTGAATTTTAAAGTGCTTGTAGGCACTGCTGGCCCTGGCCACCCAGCTGTTGGAGACAACCACTTCCTTCTCAAAGCTTGTAGATGCAGCTGTGCCCCTGTCCTCCTTGACAAAACTCTGCTTTTTCACTGTACCCACAGTGGGGAGAAGTTAAAGCTCTAAAAATGTCATCAGTGGCTGAGAAGATGCAGGTCCCCTCAAGCTGCTCTGCAAGGGGAGAGTCACCTCTGTCACCATGGTGCTTGGGCAGCCAAGAGTAGCCAACAGACACAGAAAGGCTTGCCTAAGCTTTCTTGCCAACACTTTCAGATCAGTGATATTTGGTTTATAATTTATCCACTCGTGCTGCAGACAATCCTGAGGGTGTGATCCAGTAACAGATTTGGTTGCTGTGATTAAGAAGGTGTCAAATGCAGTTGTTCGTAGCCAACTCCAGCTCTTCCGCCAGAAAGTACAATGCTCTGAACTTGACCAGTTTACTCTTCCCTCAGTTGCTTGTTCTGAGCTCTGTAAAATGCCCCAGATTTAAAAATACAGATATTAAAACCTTCATCTTATTTGCATCAGCAACAGCAAGAATACTTATCTGATACTGGCCTACAGATGTATTTCAACTTCATATGCATTCATCAATTCAGTGTGTATCTGTAAGGGATAATCTACATGAGGAAGTTGCACCAGCTTAAATTTAACCTGTTATTGCAAATTGATTTCTCTAAATTACTTTGAATACCTGTGGAAATGCTTATTTCAGTTTAAAGATTTTTTTATATTGATCTGTGTTTAAACCCAAATAACCTTGCTTTTATCCTAATGGCAAGAGTGCTCCCACAGGTCTACATATCAGCCCTCTTAATACCCGCACCTTTAATTATGTGGTGCTAAGTCCTTTGCGTAGAGGATGCCCTTCTTATGGTCTCTGGCAGCAGCTGAGATGATAACTAGAAGCTGTCTCAGGAGAAGCTGCGTCCCTGCTGCCTGAGCATGCGTGGAACCCAGTGCCAGAGCAGCCCAACCGTGTGACACTCCAACTGGCCATGTGACACTCTACCCAATTTGCCACAAGGTATTGTTGGGCATTTTGGGGTAATTTACACCAAGAGCCACCCGTGAGGAGTCATTTCAGATGAGTCTGTATTGGGTATGACTCCCTCCACCTCGTGCAGTCCTTGGATGTGGTGTGAGCAGCTCTTTAACCCCCAATATTTCTACAAGCCTTCCTGCCATGCCCACAGCACATGTGGGAAATCCTCTCAGTTTCACACTGTGCATGGTGCAATACATTCCTTGTCTTATCCCAGACGACTGAGCTGAAAAAAGTACACATCTAGATACCAACAGTCTACTTGGGCTCCGATTGCTTTCACCAAAACCTTTCTACTTTCAAGTAAATCAGTGCTTTTCGTCAGGAGAAGGTTTTTGTACGATCTCTAAGACCTGTTTTCTGACCTAATCTAACTACAGCGTTTTAATATCGGATCAGTCATCCACAGTTGTAATCAAACATTATATTCCCCTGGAGATGGACAGTCAGAGTTGCCAAAAATGGACCATCTCAACAATTTCTGATAGCTGAACCTTCTACCAGGGTATCTCAGAACTATGGCAAATGTAAACTCTTTTTTAACACTAGAGGGCTGGTGTTACTTTACACTGGTCTCTGCACACATTCACGCAAGATAAAGTAGCTTGATACTCATTGTAGTAGTGGTTTAATATTGGTTTAATTATTTTGGCTTGTAGAATGTTTAGACACTGCAGTGACAAGATATTTCTACCATCATTATACAACAAGGGACCTTTCATTGACCTTATAGTACTTCTAGAAAAACTGCTTGATTTTGTTTGTGGAAGCATGACTTTTTGGGAAACTAATGACATTTGAATTCCCACTTGTATATGATTTGCACAGAAGTTGTAATAGAAGATTGAGTTAGCAACAGCATTCCATTTTCTGTATCTCCAGTGACTATGATATTTGCATGTCAGATGGAATGCAGTTTAAATTTGCATATCAATTCTCAGGAAAATTCAGGAGTGAGACCATTTTCGAAATCCAGATACTAAAGCTGAAGAAACAAATAGCTAAGGATGCCAAAAACCTTATGCTTATGCAAAATAAATACATGTTTCACTTCTTGGACACAGAAATTCTGCTCAGTAATTTGAACAGTGTTGCCTGCTTTTCATAATGCCTGCTTTTTTATTTCTGGATTTTCTTTGCCTGGCTGCAAATATCCACATATGTTCACTTACAAGCTATGATTAGATGAGAAATACCATAACAGATTATATTTGTTGATGGAAAGTTAATAATTTTGAGAAATATTTGAAAGTACAGTTCGCTTTCTGTGCTTTATCAAGAAAACAGGGAGCGCTTGGGGTAATTTTTTTCGTAACAATTTTTACAGTAAGAGGAAAAGAGAGGAAGAAAAGCACAGAATGGTGCACAATGTCCACTAAAAGCAACATGAAGATTCCCTGCAACTGCAGTCAGCCCATGGTGTCCCTCCTAATGGACAGATGCAATGGACTTTGTACTAATGTGGCTCATTTCCACTTCAGATGCCCACATGTGTGCAGCACCCAGCTGTGCGCAGTGACTCGTCCAGTTGTGGTTCACCCACATTCAGTTACATGCCCACATCTTCACTTCAAATTACATTCTGGGCTTCCTCCTCAAGGGTTCTTCTAACACGAACCACAAGACTTTCTGCCATATCAAAATATTTCCCGGGTAAACTCTCAACAAGGGATTAGTCAGCTTGAACTGTGCATGAATTTCATTTGAAAACTCCAGAGCACACCTGCATCTGGAAATTGCTGCAAGTGCGCTGCAAAGTGGACACAACCCACAACCTGTGAGCACACGAGGCACTGCTACCTTGCAGCAAGGGCAGGTTTGCTCTTGTGGTTGTCTTTTGCATTTGGCATCACAGTTAAACACTGCCTGCATTGCTCAGCTTTTGTGTGCTGGGGAAGCAACAAGAGAGGGAGAGATTTTTCTTCCCTGTGTACAGCGGGATACCTATCAGCAGGAAATGTAGTCTGGAGCCCAAATCAGTGTAAAAATCTTCTATTGTTTCTTTCCATTTCCAACAATTAGTTGGGAAGGAGGAGCTGAGGGTAAGCCCATGTGGAGGAATTGCTGGAAATTTCTGTGATCATTCTGTTGATAAATGCAAGCAGGCTGCAGGAAAGTTAGAGTTGTGCAGTGGTGAGAGGATTAAGGCAGCAAAGGCACAGAGGAAAGATGAAGGAAAGAAAGATAATAGAATCTTAGAATGGTTTGGGTCAAAAGGAGCCTTAAAGATCATTTAGTTCCAATGCCACCAAACATGGGCAGGGACACCTTCCACTAGATGAGGTTGCTCAAAGCCCCATCACACCTGGCCTTTAACATATCCAGGGATGAAGCATCCACAGTGTCTCTGGGCAACCTGTTCCCATGCATCACTTTCCTCAACCCACAAAGAAGAGGATGAGGAGGGTCTGGATGTTTTCTTCCTGAGTGTGCCTACTTGAGAAAGCCCTGCAATGGCTGCAAGTCCTAAAGCTGTGCAATAGATAGCCGCAAAGGTAGAATGTAAGATGCATAAAATAATTTTTCAGGAAATCTTTACAGAGCTTTTCTGCAGATTTTTGTTTTCTTTGCATCTTTAGGAGTAGGCAGGGCCTTGCAGGAGCCTACTGCTCCTTTGTCATTATTAACTGGTAGTTAGCTGGCATGGGGCTGGTCCTTATGGTGCCAGGGAGGTCAGGGTAGTAGGGGGTGCAGCCGTGAAAGGGATACCCAACTCAAGGGTCATTGTGGTAGCCACTGGGCTTTAGGGGTTATTTGCAAAGGACATGGGACCATACTGGGACCAGAGTCACACATGGTAGCAAGGGTGAGTTCACACATCAGCAGTGCAAGGCTGGGTAATCAGGGTCAACTGTTACCTCAGATGTGTCTCCAGTAACTTCTGTCTAAAATAACAGGGAACAGTTCAAGAAGACAGGTCATGCCACTGTTTATCACAGTGCTGTCCCCAAAGCTGAGGTGTGGAAATAAGAGGGAAACATGTTCTCTGGGCAGGAGAAAAGCAACCTGCAAAGCTGTATTGTCTCTGTGCCAAGTCAGAGATTTAATTGGCACAAAAATTATCTTCACTAACACCTGCAAGTGAGTGCATAGTACACTGCAAAATTAATAGTCAGAGGGAGAATTAATTCCTTAGAGCACAAAGGGAAAACATTTTCTCTTGTAAATGATGGTGTATCAGGTATCTCAGGCTGCTTCAAAGCTAAGTGCATTACTGAAACCAAGAACCAGAACCATGACATCCTGCTTTATTTCAGGTGTGAACCTCTTCAGTAAAAGTGCTCTCCCTCAAACAAAGGAATCTAGCTGAAGCTGCATAAGCTTGTCAGTATAGAGATTAGTCAGGTGAGAAGGAGTGATATACAAGAACCACTGAAAATGAGTCTGGGGTATGCTGAGATAGTGGAAAAGATGAGGTTGGTCTCTGTTGAAGCTTTTCTGTTACAGAGCAGTGGGTGAAAGATGTTGAAAGCAAAAGCAGCAAATTTCTAACATGACAGTCTTTTCACTGAAGGTGCTTTCTGCTGTCTCTTATATGTGTCATACATGTTTCCTCCCTTGTTTTTCACAGTGGGGTGAAACAAGAATCATAGACCTATAGAATCATAGAATGGTTTGGTTTGGAAGGGACATGGGCAGGAACACCTTTCATTCAGCGGGGTTGCTCAAAATCCATCAAAGTACCCTTGAACACTTTCAGGGATGAAGCATACACGACTGCTCTGGGTAACCTGTTCCAGTGCCACATCACTGAATTTCTTCCAGATATCTAATCTAAACCTACTCTCTTTCAGTTTAAGGCCATCACCTTCACTCTGTCACTTAACACCTTCACAAAGAAGGCTGTTCTGTTCCTGGAAAACTGTATCGGTAAACCATAGAGAAGTGTATACAAGTTTTACCTCTTTTTATGCAAAATTACATCTTACCAGCAGTAAGTTTTCAGGAAGGCTCTTGGAAGGGCTTATGTTTCATATTTCTTCCTTCATTTCTTTTTTCCTTCCACTGCCATCTCACCCCAAGGAACAGCATTGTGCAGCAGAGCACGTGTGCCCAGGGTGTGTTGGAGGCTGGCCTGGGTCTGGGCACACACAGTCGCCCTCCGCCCCGGGAGTGGATGAGTGGCAGCTCCACCTTCTGCAGGAGGTCTGCCCCAGGGACTGCACCTTGGAGCCCTTTCCAGGAGGCATCTGGACTCTGCCCAGCTCCAGCTGGCGCAGAATTACTTGGGACCTAATTACAACAGCCTGGTGACAGCCCAGTGAGAGGAGTTCCTCATTAAACATGATGGTCTGGATGCCACGGCTGGCACAGCAAACTCTTAAATGGTTATTGCTGGGAATGGCCACTGCATACCAGGGGAAAGATCACTCTATAAATGTGCTATTTCTTACATTCTTTCTCCAAGCATCTATCATTGCTGTCTGCCAAAGACAGGATATTGGATCTTTAGATAGGCTCAGTTAAGCCAATCTTCTGGTTTTACGGTTAGGTCTGTAACAGCAACTACAAGAAAAACTTTAAATACTTGAGTGGAAAAAAATCCTTCAATAGTATTTGTGCCTTTTTTTGGTCTTCTAAAGTAGTAAGCAATACAAGGGAGATGCAACAGTATTGATCAGAACCATCCTACTAGCAGTATTTGCTTTCTCTTTCTATGATATTATAGTAATGTTTCTTAGAACTATAATCAATACGTATTGAAATACCACATAAAGTAGAAGACAAGCCTTTTCTGGTGGAGTTTGTTGTGCTACTATGGTGAACAATAGTTCTCACGTTGTGTGGCATATTGTGGAAAAGCTTTTTTCTTTTTTACTGAGATGTGACAGCATAAAGAATAGGTGTAGCCAGAAGAAATCTGTCTGATTTACAAGAAAACAAAAGGCCTAAAAAGACTGCATAGCTCCCAGTGACATTTGATGAGGTCTACTTAGGGGCTGGATGTGTGGCCTCCTGATTTCAGAAATGTGGTTTTTTGTCCCTTTCTTCACCTTGCTTTGTGAGTCTGGTAAGCCAGCTGCCAGGAAGCTGGTTGGGTGATTTGGGATACCAGTGGCTCATCGTTTGCCAAACAGAGGTGCAGGAACAAGTTTCACCTTCCATTTGTTCGTGCTATGAAGGTCTCAAAAAAGGTCTCAAACAGAGTTTTTTTGTCCACTAGATAAAGCACCTCTGGCCAAGCTACCACCAACACAAATGGGTCCTAGCTTATCTTTCCCAAATTCTTTCACACCTGGTGTGTCCTATGGCTTTAGTGTGCTCCCCTGAGGCAACCTGTCATTGATTGCATCCTCTTGGGCATGGTGCCTCCCTGAAGGAGCAAACAGTGTGATCTCAGTGAAAATATAGCTGTGGCTTCTCTGGCAGGAGTAGTAAACCTTTCCTACATTGACCTGTAATTAGCATTTCGTTCCTGGTGTCACAAATAATAGAAATTGACCCAAAGTGACTCCAGGAGTTTTTAATTGCTACTCTTCTCCCGTGAATCTCTGTTAGTAAAAACAGACAAAACAAGGCAGCATAGAAGCAGATTTTCATTTCTCTTTTATTTTACTGTTTCCTACTGATGAAGGGCACTGCAGGACATGTAAACATAAATGCAATATGAGCTACCAAACATGAAAGCCCTGGCCACTGTTCTTTTGCTGAGATAAGTGATGAAAGAACCCAGTCAAAACAAACTTTAAAGTAGATTTGCCTTAAAATTACTCTGAGTTTGCAAAGTCAAGCCTTTCAGGCTCCAAATAATTACTTTATCATCTCCTTATTTTCAGAGAAAGCTCTCCTTGCCAAGAATGGTACTTTTTTCTATATATATCTGGGAGACACACAAAAGCAATGCTTTTTATCCGACAGTTTCTGCTAAGCTCAGGTCTCCTTGATGCTCTAAAATGTGTAGAAAGAGGAAATCTTTCCCCAAAGGACTTTAAGGCCCAGAATCTTTAAATTCCTGTGGAGAAAAGCCTGGGGCCGCACCACTGTGGACATGGAGAGCAGGAATGGAGCATTTTTTAAAATGCTGTTGCAGAGATGTGTCCAGCCCATGGGACACAGCTTTCAGGGGTCCAGGCACTGGAGGAAACACCTGCAAAACCACTGGCACAAGTCAGTGCTGCAGATCTCACATGCCATAACCAAGGTCCCCAGCAACACCCATGCCCTGCTCACGTGTGCCAGGCTCTAAAGCTTCTTCAGCTACTTCTCAGCAGCCCACAGCCTGGGGCCTCTCTGGGAACTGGGTTCTGTGATACTGCCTGCTTAGGAGAATGTTCTCAAATCCCTGAGCATAACTGCTCCTGCCCTGTCAAATGTTAAGTAATGCTCACAGCCCCACTACTGCCTTGCTCCTTTCTGCTTCACAGGAAGGCTCACTGTGCCTACTTTCAACTAAAAGCATCTTTTACCAAAATTGGCTTCTTTTGAAGCACTGGAAGACATCCCAGCCCTCATCCCTGGGCTATAGAAAGTGCCTACGAAAAGCTATGGGAAAGTTTTCACTTACAGAAATCTGAAGGTATCTGTGGCTGTAGAGTGGCTGAGGATTGTCCCTTTGCAGTCTGCAGTTTATGGGGGTAAACGTGACACAACTCAGCTGGGTGGCATTCTCAACTTACCAGACAATGCCACTGGTGAGTGGCACGCTTACCCAGGTGCTTCCTGCTCCACAAACCCCTGCCACTAGGGCTCTTCCTCCTTCTGTGTCCTCACACACATAGAAATATCTGGGATCTTTGGCACAGCCCCGTGTTCAAAGCTCAGCTTGGACAATGACTCTCTCAACAGCAGCCAAATACCATGTGGCCTTCTCCTTACAACCGAGCAAGGGCAGACCCTCACAGAATCATAGAATGGTCTGGATTGGAAGGGCACCCAGATCATCTAGTTCCAATCCCCATCGTCACAGGATCCCATATGGAAGTACAACATCATTGTGTGAGTCCAGCATGGGCCCCATCTGACATGCAAAATATGCACAAACAACATGAATCATCTTGAAAGAAGTTTGTCTGTGATATGTGGCTACCTGAAACATGACAGTTCCATCAGCTTCTGAACTCCAGAGAAAAACTGCCTTTCATCTATGCATAAATTCTGTCCCATTACTAGCTAGGCTTCCAGCTCAAGTGGTTTATTCCTCTAGGACACAGTCCTGGCACTGCATCATCTGCTGTACCAACCTGAAATCTTAGGAGTCCAACTTCAGCAGGAATATTTCCTAATTTTGCCCTATGCTTTTAAATAAAACTACTTCTCATCCAGCTGACTTACCCTGCCCAAGCTGAGAAATGACCTACACACATAAATCTCTTTCCATAGTTCATTCTTTTTGATCCCGATTCACATCCACACACAATTATTTGCATCTACATTCTAAAAGCAGAACTTAGAGTATAAAGGTTATTAAGTTCCAGAACCTCCTATCCCAGGGCAGACTTATAAGGTCCCTGACTACCAACAGCAGCTTGCTGCTTGTTTTCATTATGCTGCCATGTAAGTTTATCCAAAGACCCCTCAAAGAACGAGAGATTTGTTGCACTCATAAATTTCCCAGGATGTCTGCCAGAGCCATAACATGCTCCCAACTATCTGAAAGTCATCAGTGAACTCTGAGGAGGCAATATTTTAAAACAAAAGCTAATAGCATTTGCATTTTATATAAATAGAGTAAAAAATATAAATACTCAGATTAGTCTCTTGATGTGGTTTGAAAAGGTGATGACATGAAAATTACGGAAACTAATTTCTCCTTTTCAGGTAGAGCAAGCTGATTTACTAGCCTTAGGTAAGAAAATGTTGCTTGTTAGGCAAACAGTCAAAACTGGATGCTATATGCAGAAATTCAGGACACTTAAAAACTGGAAATTAATCCAGTATGGATAGGGCATGTCTGTGAAGGCACCTCCAGGCTTATGGAGGTTTGGGAGGAGCAGCGGCTGTCCCAGGACTTCTCTAGGAGTGGCAAAAAGAAATTGTGACTTAACTCTGACACCTTACACAAAATTTTGGAGATACCTAGGCAAGGTAATATCCCTAGCCTATGGGCAACAAAACAGAGCACAGCATCAACACTGTTTGAGGCAGGGAAGCCTTTGATTATTTGATTTAGCCATGCATGATAAAGATAATTTTTTCCTCAGCTGAGAACTGAGTGAGATCCTGAGAAGAGAGAGAGAGCTGGTTCCCTGCCTCCATGGGAGTTTTGTTGATTGTCTGGAGATTCTTGAAGCTGAAAACTTCTCAAGTGACCCTGGTTGGAGGAAGAGGACACATCAATGAGGAGCGAGTTGTGTTCTAAGGGAGAGGGTGCTGCCTCCCAATAGGACTGATGTCGCCCTGTCCCAGAGGATGAGAGAGATTCCAAGGTTTCATTGAATCAGAAGGCAATCCTTTATTGTAACCATGTGACTCCTTTTATAGGGTCTTTTGCTAACAGTTATTTGGTTGGCTAAATGACAGAATGTCTCTCTGCCACCATTGCTTGAGATAGAGAGACCATGTTTTGAGAGCACACAGAAGGATTGAGTAAACTAAAGTGAAAAACAGCACCTGTTATTTTGAGAACGAGATGCCTACTAAACATCCATCAGTCCTTTCCTGAGAACATGAAATTGCTCACAGAGCTGTCCTTAGGAAGGAAAACTGCTTTGCCTTGGGAAAGCCAGGGCCTGCTGCTGAATTCCTCTAAGTCCCACTGAAAGTCAGCCCCACAGACTATAAATGAGCATAATCAGTTCACAGATACAAAGCCACAAATTACTTCTTCACTTATCACATGAGCTATCAAAGAGGCTCCCCTGGGAAGCCACATGGACACTGGCAGAATGTTCCATGCTGATTAAGCACTCTTGCATGCAAACTGAAGCATTAATCTGGGTTTCCTTTTGTTTAATAAAATCTATGTTAGTGTAGTTAAATATCCAGATGAAGATTTAACTTTCTTCTGAAAAGTTTCTCTCTTCTCTTGGAAGTCACCTTGCATCAGGTGTGAGAGATAGATAACGGCCAAGGAAAATTTGGCTTCTACTCTCCAGTGAAGCTAACTGTGTCCCAGTGCATGTAAAATCCTGTGTAACAATGCATTTATTGGTTTTCATCCAGAAATCTTTCCTACTGTTGCTAGCATTCCCCCCCAGCTGAGAGTCTGGCTTCCATGCAGCTATCATACCAAGCTGTTCCTCCAGCCTTGATGAATTCCTTGAAAAATGGATTTAGGATGCCCACAAGTCTGCCTGGCTGTTGGAGCTTCCTACCAGGCCTCCAGTGCTGCAGCCTGTGAAATAGCTGTTATTCAGTCTAATGAACATTGCTTGTGCAAGCACTGGTGGGTAAAAAGTGGCCATGAATAAATTTAGAATGGAAATTAAACATGTATTTCTAAGCCTCAGAAAAAGGATGGTTCTGCAAAAGCCTTTTGTTTTAGCAGTGGTAGGTAAATCCTGAAATACTTCAATTAAAAATAAAAAGTTCCATCAGTTTATGCTCTACCTGCAAAACAAGAGACCGAACCAGGATTCTCCCCCACTGTGTTGCCAAGCCCAAGGTCCAACACAAGCCCATCAGCACCTCTGGATTGCTCAGTGGGGGCTACAAAGCACACGGCAAAATAACACACATGTGAAGCCTTGCTACATGAGGACACAGGTGTGACAGTCACATCCTGATGTTTTAAGTAAGGACCCTGGGTTCAGTTAAGCAGCAGAGATGGCTCTCTGGAAATGTCAGAGCCTGTGGTCCAGCAGGCTGGGGGAGCAGCAGGGCTACCACGAGGCTGAGACACCCACAGGTTGCACTGCAGGACACCCACTGCCAAGGGGACTGTGAGATGGCATGGGATTAAAACATCCTGGGGTTTGTTATAGAAGGACCTTCAGAAATTTCTGGGAATTCATTAAGGTTTTTTCAACGTTTAGTCCTGTAGTTTGCTTGTTGCATTTGTCTTGAATAGATATTTCAGTGGTTTCTTGCTACCTTACCTGTCAATAATAAGTAAATAGGCCTCTTTTATCTAGATTGGGTTTAAACAGCAGAGCGTGGCATTTCCCTGCAGCATGGCAGTTGAAAAGATGGTGCCTACCTTAAATACTTTACAAGTGATGGGTAAATCAGATGGAGAAGTACAAGAGAACACAGGCTGAAATGATGCTTCCAGCCACAGCATTGGGCAGAGGTCTCTGCTCAGCCACAGCCTGATCACTGTCAAGTTTTGCTGCTGGCACTGCAATAGAGGAAGGTTTTAAGAAGGGATTAACCACCAGAGCATCTTTATTCTGCATCCTTTTGTGCTTTTGTGCTTTCTCTGCTGGCTCAAAACCAGCAGGTAAGTAGCCTTTATTATTGTCAGAGTTTTTCTTGATGTTACTGATGATCTGCAGCAGCACAATGAGAGCAGGCGGAGCCTTGCAGAGTATAGGTCCAAAGAAACAAAACTAGGAAAATCAATGTTTGCTAATGGAGAAAAGAAAATCATCTGCACTGAAAGGAACTGACTCATGGAATGAGGTCTGTAGTTCCTGCCTTGGCTCCTGTAGGCAATCACCTGTGTTTAAAAAGAAGGAAAGAAAGATAAGAGGATGGTAGAATGCTGCTCCATGAATTAGGGTAAGTACTCTGCCCATTCTGGGATGTTTCAGCTTCACCTGCAGAGTCTGCTTAAGTCAAAGCAGTTTGTGTGATGTATTTTCATTTTATATCCAAATAGCTGAACCTTACCTTTTGTGTTCCTCTCAGGTGTGCAATGGCCGTGAGCTAACCCATGTCTAAAGCAGCACCAAAGGGAAGAGGTAAAATACTGTTCCTAATTTGTGGCAATGGAGAAAAAAGGTCCTTTTTTTCTTTATTATTCTTGTCAATGCATGGAGCTCACGTGAATGGATTACTCAGGATGGGGTGGCTAGTTCTTATTCAGAAGTGTGCTCTATACAGGATTATTGATTTCTTCTCTGCTTGGAGATAAAAAATAGAATAAGCAGGAAGCAGTTTTCACACTTGACCTCATGCATGTTCAGTCCTGAATTGTTTCCAAGCATTTTCTTCTGCATCCATTTTTAACCTTTAGATACCACTGTCTTTATGCACTCAGCAAGGGTATTCCTCACACAGTTATCTCCTCCTAACCAGCAGTTAATTGGGCTTTCCAAAATGCACCACATTCAACCCCAAATTATTAAATCAATGGTGTTTTTTGAAGAAATCATTAATCATTTTACTTCTGCCTGTCTGCTTGATTTTGTCTGGTTTTCTACACCCATATCCATGTTATACTAAGCAGCAGTTTTGAATTATGCTTCTTTGTTCATCTTCTGTTATTGAAATAGGAGTAATGATGGTGCTAACATGGTTCTGGAAGAGGAAAATTATTAATTAGAGCATACATCAATAATCACTCAGCTTTCTCTTACTGCAATGTAAAGGTTTTAGCAACTCTAGAAATAAAAGCCTATTGAAAAAATAACAGTCCCTTTTTATTGAGAAGAACACTTACATTACAAATTTATTTTTAAAACATAGTGTTCTTACTTGCTCTTCAATTTCAAAATCAGTTATTTTATATAAAAGCAATTTTCCTTTCTCACACAGTTGATATACAACTGTGTGTTATATAGCATGGGAAAGGATACAGAATTACGGCTGTAAATGGAGAGTTTGTTTCAAATACCTCTTCCTGTTTTGTTTCAGGGGTTTTGTAGGGTCCCATTATTACTTGTTCACAGTATCAAATGAACACATGTGACATACACAATCCCTCAGGACATCAAACCACATATTTCTTGAATTATATTCAAAGGTGGGTTCAGCCTTTGTACATTCTCATACTGATAATTTGTCACCCACTATTGCTCACCTTCATGTTTAGAAGCTCTTGGTCAACCAGCTCTGGTTGAGATGCAGCAGTAGCCAGCTTATCATGCCAGAAAATTATTTATAATTCAAGGTCAGTATAACTGGAAGAAGTTCTGAAGTGTCTTGCCATCATCCTTCCCACTTGCAGCAAACATTTGAAATGCCAAGATGGAAATGTAAAAGTCCAAAGTCATTTAAAAAAGAGAAAAATATGTAATTGATAAGCTTTGCAAATATGAGTACACAAGCTATTGGGATTAGTGTATGTCATTTAATGTCAAACCTCATTTTGTGTTCTAAGATACAACAAAAGGCTAAGGAACAATGGCAACATTTTTGGATGGCTTCCTTTTGGCCTTGCACTAATTTTAATGAGCATTTTTCCTAGGTTGATACTTTAACTCCTCAATTATTTTAATCTAGCTGGCCCCATCACTAGCAGATATTTACCAAAGAAACATGGATTTGCTGCAGATAAAGAAGCTGGTGTTTTAGGCAAGTAAATAATTCCATCTAGTTCCTATTGGGTTTTTGTTGGTGTCATATTCCCGTGAACAACAGGACATTTTTAAAATATAAAACAACAATTGAATTGTCACAGTATGGGTGGCATTTCAGTTCTGCACCACTTCTTCACTGGACCAGAAGATAAAAGGCTGAAATATTAAGGGACATGGGTCCAGACATGCTTCATCTGTTAGCATCCCAGCATGGCACCAGAAACAGGCTTCTGAGAAAGAAACATTAAATTGAAGTTCCCAGGGATGTTAACCCTTGTTTCACTGTTCTTTGCCTTCATCCCATATGTTCCTTTCCCCAGAAAATGGTGGTAATGCCATCGTGGAAGCAAACACCAGGCATTTTGAATTATGTCAGCAAATTTGCATTGAAAAGTGTGAGTAGGCTGCCAAGGACCTCCACACCTCACCAAGGGTTAATATTCGGTGGGACTTCTCACAGAATCTCAGCTTTGCAAACAAACCCTTGCATGTCCAAGCTTTTTGACATCATCTTTCTTTTTCTATAATTTTTATTTTTCCCCTGTGGCTCCTGTCACAGCTGAAACCCCAGATCTTCTCTGTAGCCCTTTGCTGGTTCCATCCCTGTTGGATTTCATCTGGCAGCCGCAGGACATCTCCTCACTTGTATCTCTGACTTCACCTCACTGTAGCAAAGACAAAACTATTTCCAGCTTTACACCTTTTACTTCCAACACCCGTTTCCTTTTCTGAACAGCTTTCTTGGCTGAGGTGCCTGACCTGTGACTTTATTCCAAGGGGAATTTGAAATTTGCTTACAGTACATAATTGAAAGGAATGAGAGAATTTGCCAGTTTGATTGGGAGAACATGAAGCCTAAAGCCAGCCCATGCAGTTGAAACTGATCCCCTCTGTGTGGTCTGGCATAGGCAAAAATTCTGACATTTCTGATTTTCCTGATGGAAAGCCAGCCCAGATTATTTAGGCCCTGCTCATCGCCTGTATCTCCATTGTGTGAGGATATAATGTTGTTGCTGAGAAGGTCCTGTTTGAATTCCAATAAGAATTAGTCTCTTCTTCAAAGATAGAGTGAAGCCCTGTCTCTAAATGTTTCAAGATAGGAGTGAGGAAATTAAATGGAACAGAAATGTAATGTGAATATAGCCTTTCAGCTTCTTCAGAATCTTAAGTAAAATGTAAAACTCTTTTTGAAAAGGTCATGTAGTAGAAACTATCAGTTTTAATAAGGCATTCCTCTCCTCTGTTGAGGCAAAAGTGTCTGTATGTGGCAACCTCCAACCAGAAGTAGACAAAGCAAAAACCTCTGGTGTATTTAAATACTACTGGAAATCATGAGAGTGTATGAGAAAATACACTCTCATGGAGCAGGCAATTTATCGCTTAAATAAAATCATGTAAAGGGAAGGTCACAGTCTCAGTAAGGCTGAATGACAAGAATGAAAAAGAAGCTGAGTTCTGTGGGCTGAATTTTCAGAGCAGTGCCTGGGCAACAGTTTTGTAGGACTCCACATTTTGCATGCACAGAGAAAATTCATCTCTGCAGCACAGAGCAAAGCACCTGCAATCTGAATTTCTGAGCTTCTATTTGCAATGGTGATCAGGTACCTGCACAAAACTCATCATCAATTCAGTGGTCCCTGGAGAGTCATGTTAATTAGAAAAGGCTGGTCTCAGTCAGTAACAGCAGAGGTCATGGCTCCCATGCAGACTGCCCCACCAGACTCTGCAAGGTTTAATTGATGAGTTTACAGAGGCTCGACTGATTTTTGCCCATAACATTTAACTTGTTTGTCCTTCTACAAGCCTATTTATTAATAGATCTTTCTGCAATAAACATAGTCGTCCATTTTCTTTGAAGCTTGGCTTTCCTTACTCCATACATTTGCAGAAAACATCTAACTACTGCAAGTATAAATTAAAGATAAAACCCGGTTTTCTTGACTCTCTCTTGTTATTTGTGCAAAGACACCTCATACGAACAAAATTATGTCACTCCAACCTAATGAATGACTGAATCCCTCAATGCATTTCTATTATTTATTGACAAATCTTAAAAAGTCATTTCAATATGAAAAAGAAAAAGAATGTGTGGATTGATCAAGTTAATTTTCTCTGCCTGCAAACACAGTTATTCAGCTCCATCATACTCCAAACAATACATCAACCCTCACTACACAGTTGCCAATAGTGTCAATAATAGAGCTAATTACATCTGTTGCCAGAGTTATTGTGCTCCTTGAGCACCTCCTTGCACTGAAGACAGAAGAATGAGAACACATTTCCTCAGTAAGACAGCAGAGGAATGAGGGAGGGTTACCTGAGAAAACATATAGCTTGGATATATAAAAAAGCATGGCTTTTTGTTTGGGCTGCTGAGGTGAACCACATACAACTCATTGCCAACAGGCAAGACAAGGCTTCTGTAGATTTCAGTGGGTCCGGAGTTTCACTTCAGAAATAGAAACACAATATAAGAAAAAAGAGCATCTCCAGAGGATTTTTAAAAGGGAATAGCACACAGAATGCAGTTAATAGCAGCAGAACAAAAAATACAACTGCCTGTCTGTATTATTTAAAGAGCGATTCAGCTTCTCTTATTCTCATAGTTTAATTCCAGAACTCTTCAATGAAAATAGTTTTTGAAAGGAGCTCATGTCTTTGGGTCCTTGTCAGACATAGACCCAAGTGATATTGCTGAGCACTGGTTAACGTTTGAAGGTGATTGCTTCATCACTTACAAAAGCAAGTATTTGGGCCATTTTAGTCTTTCTGTCCATTTTTAAAGACCTTGTTTTACAAACTGAGTGTGAGATCCCTGCAGACTCAGTGAACAAAATTCATTCTCAAGATTACATATTATTGTCATCATCTAGCTGTCATCTTGTTGGCTATTTTGCATGTTCAGTCATTATTTTCTTTCTCTAATTTCTTGGATGAGACATTTTTCAGGGTACCAGACAAGCAACACTTTCAACTTTCCCCCTGGCTAACAGGTAGCAATACTAGCCAGGCACAGCAAGCCTCTGATTTTAAGGTACCAAAAACATTTTCTCTCTTCTCAACTGTGCTGTTATTGTACTCTGGTTAAAAGTGGACAGAAGGATAGTAGCAAAGCTAAGAAAAGGCTGGAAAATGCTTACAGCAACTGCCTTCTTCCAAATATTTTACAAATAATAAAGGGAGACATAAAGATAGTGACAGCTCCTTCTTTCGGTGTTCGATGAGTCTCACTTCCAGCCTTTTCAGTGTTTCTGATGGCTGCACCACAAGAGGTTTCTGCAGCCACAGTACCATCCCTGAACACCTCATGCATGCCATGAGCAGGGCTCAGATTCACCCAGATTCCTCTCTAAGACATCAACTTTAAACAAGTTTATCTCTGAATAGATTTTTTTTTTTAATTCTGCAGTGGAAACCTATGTTCTCTTCTCTGTCACTCTTGAAGTGACAATTTTAAAAAATAGCTCTTGCCAGTTATGAGATTTCTGTTTCCCTGAGATTATTTCTGAGTCTATATAATAGTACAATTAATCCAATTAACTAATCTTTTTACAATAGCCTTATCACATGGCTCTGTGTTGGTGGGTGGGCAGCTGTTGCCACAGCCTGCTGGGGCAGGTCTCAGAATTACAGCAGAGAGAAAGAATTCTATTCATGCATCATTCACTTCTACCCTGGGGTATAATAAATAAGAGTTTTTGTGATAACCAGTTGTCTGGCTCAGCTGGAAGAGTAGAACATGTAAAACCCTCACAGTTCTGTTGTTCACCTAAGAGATGGTAGAAATCACTGCTAGCCCCTCAGTTAACAAGGATCTATAACAACTCAATCCTTGGCATTAATTTTTCTCTATCCTTTGCAGTATTTTTTTCATCGCTGACTGTCTTCATGCTGAGAAAATCCCTTCTCTTTTGCTTTTTTTCACAGGTATACTTAACTTCTGGGATTCCAGTTTGGAAATCAGGGCAAATTTCTGTTTTATCATTACAAGGCAGAGGAAAACCTCCCTGTCTGTGTGCTTGGAAGACTAGACTAGGAGGTTTTCCTCATGAAATACAGCGACCTTCAGAGTTACACTGGGGGAGACATAGCTTCTTTCAGTGATGCTAGGAAGACTCAAACGTACCTACATTTAGTATCTGAGAACTCTCTGGAGCAGAGGAATCCTTCAAATATCAGGAGGGGATGTTCAGACAGCACAGGGAGGACATCAGACGTGTCTACTGGGTAAAAGCAGCACAGCCAGGCCAAATATGTCCTAATGATGTCAGCAAACAGTGAAACCTCAAGCCTTTGCCTTCAGTTTGCCCACACCCAGCATCTGGCACTGTTTGACACACCAGCAGGCACTGGATGTGATCCCGTGGGGCTGGCAGAAGCATGAGACTTACAGACACGAGAGCCTTAGGGAAAAATGGAAGTTCTGGACAGAGACCCACTTCAACAAAAGCAGTCTGACTTCAGTGTGTTAAAATACATGCTTTCTTCCCTGAGTTTTCCATTTTCACTTTTTAACTGTGATGTTCAAGCTTAGAGGTCTTTCCATCTCTCAACTACCTGAGACTAATCTACAGATTCTTATGCTGGAGTCTAGTATCACAATTTGGTACTTTAGAAAATGGCATTAGCATTTATTAGCATGCATTAGCCTTAATAAAAAGCTACAATATATTTGCTGTTTTGTTCCTTCAGACATGATCCACTGGTCTGAAACAATTTTTGAAACTCCCATAGCAAAACCATAATACAAAGGTCACACTGTAGCGAGCAAATTAGAAGCATGCTCGTATTTTTACATAAAATGCATATGCAAAAAGGCTGATATCCATCTTGCCATTGAAAACCCATAATTTGGTGTGCTTCTCTAATAATTCATTTGGGAATTTAGAAAGTGTGCAATACAGATTTCAAAATACATCACTGAACTGAAAGAAAACACTGACATACAAAGACAAAATTTAATAATCTTGAAACTGAGCCAAAAAAATCCCCAGCCATTGTTTATGCAATCATTGCCCTTTTTTTTCTTACACAAAGGAGAATGTCTCATTTTTGTTTGTACAGATGTAACATCTTGTAGTACAAATACCACTGGATGAAACACCTACATGAGATTTTAATTGCACGTGTTTGCACATTGTAACAACCAAACACGGATTCTGCTCATAGCTTAAGACAGTTCAAGGTGTGAGCTGCGTCTCTTAGTTCCAAATAAACTCCATGGAAATCTGGACAACAGGTAAGAAATCAATTCATTTTCCCATGTTCTGTCCCCTGGTTTCATGGGACATGCACTAGGGCATCTCAACTACTTCCACACCATGACCTCCAAGTATGAGCATCACATCAGCTCTGTCAGCCCAGCTCAGGTGTCTGAGATGCTTCAGGGCATCAGAGATGGTGGTACATCTGTGTTTAGAGAACCTTAACACACCACTCCTTAAGTGGTGTGTGGAGAGGGAGTCATCAGGCACCCACACATCACCTGACCAATTTCAGATGTCCAGATCCCATAAGGGGCTGGGATGCTCATCAATATCCCAGATAGGTACACAGAGGGGGCAGGCACAACTCAAACTTATGGAAGACTGCTCTTTCTGAAAGGGGCTCTGGAGACTGTCTGACCTAAAATGACTCTACAGCTCTGTTTTTGTCCAAGGCAATTCCCCCAGAAGACTCCAAGACCTGTAACAGAGGTTTGACACAGTACATCAGCAGACACAGAAGCACAGACAGACACTTCAGTTTATTGAATTTAGCCTCCATGGTCAGCCCTCCAAAAAAAGTAAAATAACTTTTTAAAGGTCATGTTAAATAGTCAAGGGTCCTTTGTGTTCATTAAAAAATTAATAAAAAAAACAAATCTAATCATATTTTTCAAGCTGTGGCTCACAGGAAGCCAGAAAATTTTCACATATTTGCCTTGCCTTAAACACAAAATTATCCTCCCTACTTTAAAGACCTGAAGCAAGACATGAGAAATTCCCACACGTCTTTCTGCTCAGTGTACAAAGCTAAGACAAATAAAATGGAGCAGGACATCTTCCTTATCTGGGGCTTCTCTTAATCAGGAAGAAGAAAAAGAAGCATCATTCCTCAACAAACATGTTCCAAAAGACAACTAAAGAGCAGCCTGAGAGCCCTGTCAACAGGGGTAAAGGGGAAAGGGAAAAGGGAAAAGGGAGAAGGGAAAGTAAAGGAAAGGGAAGGCAAGGAAAGAGGCAAGGAGAAATACCAAGACTAATTTCACAAAAGAATCCTTAAGATAATGACACATCCAGAAAAATAGCTCATAAAAGATAAGGAAATAAAAAAGCTTTTTATTACTTTTGGGGGTTTTTTTTCCTTTAAAATTTCTGGCTTCCAACTCAAGATCACTTACAGGAGTGTGATTTGTGAATTATGAACATTTGGGGTCAGCTGTATTAAAACACATATGGAACAACAATAACGAAGGATGATCAGAACAGTGTAATGTGTCTTCAGGTTTTACATCTGATCAATTTCCCTCAAAGACAAAAGCATTAAAGGGAACATCACTGGCAGTAAAAAGCTGAGCATTTGGATGCCTGCCATGCTTGATTCCCCATTGACACTGAAGTGCCTGAGATAATGCAGAGCAGTGCCTCACAAGGCTTGCTTTAGCTCTCTTTCACTGCATGTAAATGTTTCTCCTTCCTCCTATGGCAACCACTTAAAAAGCTGAGTGGTTATCTTTCCCAAGTGTTTCAAATATGTAAGGTTGGGAAGTTATGCCCTGTTTCATAGAATCATGGAATCACATAGAGTGGTTTGGGTTGGAAGGGACCTCAAATATCATCCAATTCCAACTCCCCTGCCATGGGCAAGGGCACCTGACTCTAGACCAGGTTGTTCCAAGCCCCATCCAACCTGGCCATGAACACTTCCAGGCATGGAGTGTATACAATCTCTTTGGGGAGGTTTACCCTACTTAATGAATGCACAATTTCTGTCCATTAATATGTAAAGTCCCATCTTCCTCTCTTAAAGATGAATAAATGGCCATATAATCTGACCAAAGGGACATGGAGGTCATGTCCCCTTTTTCCAGTCCCTGGATTTCCCCCTGCAGATTTTCCAGTCCCTGGATGCAGAACGTCAGACTATGTCTCAGCCACCCTGGACAACAGCAATGTTCCTGCAAGGGTTTGACATGGTCTCAGTGAGGATATGAGTGGTTAGATGGTGTCAGCTCATCCAGGAAAGAGCAAAACAGGGAATAGCAGCTATTCAGGAGACTCCAAGCTCTAATTTCAGAGCTCTGTAGAATAAGAAGCCATCACGCTCACTCATTTAGCCCCTCCTTAAGAACAGAACTGCCAGGCAAGGTCAGACCAATTGTCCACAAAATCCAGAGCCTTGAGTTCATGTCCTAGTCTCACCTGGAAATGCTTCACTTTTACACAGGAGGGAGGGGAAGTACCTATCTTGAAGTTGTCAGTCCAGAAACGACAGAATGCTCCTGAACCCATGTGTTTCCCCTAGGGTGCATGTGAATCAAATGGACTCACAAAACAAGATATTCTGAACTGATACATTACCTCTCTTCCCACTCTGGGTGACTGATCATTTGCTACTGATAGCTTCAGAAGTTATCCAAGTTACTTGGATGAGTAACTTGTTGAGGTAATGGAATAGTCCATGTTTTGATAATTTAAGGACCATCGCTTAAAGGCATTCTATATTTTTAAATGACTTTACAGTGATTGCTTACATTTGACAGTTAATAGCTACTGTTTAGAGCAGAGAGTTTTTCCTCACACAAAACATAAGTGCTTGTTTCCAGGGGATGCAGTATTCTATGAGCCAATCACTAGTACAAAATTACCCAAAAATTAACTGTTGCCTAGGTAGCAGTGATATGGATCTAATTGCACATGTGTTGTACAGACAGGATACCCATAGATGCTGTATAAAGATATGCCTCTGAAAATACATTTTCTAAAAGTTAAAACAACTATTGGCATAGCTCAAAATTTTAAATGTGGTTCAAAAATGCTCTAAAATTAAAGTTTGCAGAAATCTCCTGGGCAAGAAATCCCTTGCTTTGAAAAAAAAGGGTTAAGCAATGATATTTAATTTAAAAAATGAAGTAAATCAATGCTTGCAGATTGGGTGCCTAAAGATTGGATTAAAGGAAATGCCACAGAAATGGATAAGAAAAGCAGTCGATACTGATAAAGGCACTGAAAGCCACTCAAAACAGAAGACAATACTCGGAAGAAAACAAGCATCCTTTCAAATAACAAATGGCAAAAATGGAAAGCAGTAGTACAAAAATATTCATTCTATATGCTATTCCACATTTTAAATCAGACAAGAAGAGGTATCCAGCCTATTTGATGCTGATGGAGAATGCTGCTATAACATCAAAAAGGGTGGTGGGGAAGTATATGATAAAGTTCACATTTTATGTTGCACAAAGACAGATAATCTATATCTGAAAAGGAAGTAGGGAAGGACCTTCCTGAAAATATCATTTCATTTTGGACTGATATTGGAAAGTAGTGACATTTGCAGTGGCAGCTCAGAATACCAAAATCCAAATCAAACAGGTATACAGATATCCTGAAAAATACTGATAGTACTTCAGGGACTTGGTAAAATTTGTGAAACTCCTGAGCACAACCAGTGTAATTACAGCTGTTAAGTGTGTGCAAGGGGGTTACAAGCTGGTTTGACTGACATGAAAACAGAAGATAACAAACTAAAATCCTGAGTTAAATATGGCTATCAGTGGGCTCTGTCAATAAGTATTTAAATGCTTAGAAGGAGATGCAAAATTGTTCAAGACATGAATAAAAATTAAGAAAAACTTTATGTACCTACCTATCACATATTTCTAAGATATGAGGAGTTTTTGATTTACCAGTGCTTTCCAAGTTCCCTAGATGTGCTAAATCCTTAGTTTAGGATAAATCTATGGTTTAACAACCTATAAACTCTGCTCCATCCACGGAGATAGATTAGAAATAGAGATTGAAGTTGTAGGAAACTATGACATTGAGATGAGACATTCTCATACCTAAGTCAGAAAGAAGAGGGCCTTGTCAGATATTCTAGGAGCTGTCTGACATGGGAGACCCTGACAGGTGGAACATGTGCATTTTACCATATGACAAGCAATGAAAAACACTTCCAGGTGGAGGTACATACGATTGGGTACAGCATCCGTGTGAGGTGGCTCTGCTAATTCTACATCAGAATTGTGTCATGCCCTTCTCAATAGTTTCTCCTAAAATCTTCATACCCCTAGTATTGAGGCAGGTCAGGAAGGATAATAAGGTCCAAGAGAGGAATTTTGAAGATATTGAATGATTCAAGGGTCTGAAAGCCAACATAAAGAACTTCGGTGAGAAAATGTAGTGTTGAAGTGGGGCTCTAATTTTTTGTCTGTGAGGTGCTGGTTTGAATTACCCTGTAATGTGTTTTGACTGTAAGGCATTGCTTCCGACGGACTTCTCACTCAAGAGATCCAAAGCGAGTGGTTTGCCTCAACTCACTTCTCAATATGAGTGCAATCAGTCTCCAAACTCCACTGCTCCTACCATCACAAATTGCAGACTCCATCAGGAGATCAACAATTTATCTGTCACAGAAAAGTGGCATCTTACTGCTAAAGGCAGGCTTGTTAGATCAGCACTGAAAAAAACTGTCCTTCCGCTCCCTGTGCTGCACCTGCTCTGTGGATAATGAGAGGGCTTCAGGCTCCAGGACTGTCAGACTGACATCTTTGACAAGGTCTGAATCCTGTGGCAGTGAGGAAATTGTCTGGGTTTTGATTTTTTTTGTCTTTTTTGTCTTTTTTTTTTTTTTTTGGGAAACACTTATGGCTACAATTCACTGTCAAGCGCCACAAACAGTACATTGTCCTTACCTGTTATCCAGCTTTCTACTCCTCAGAGATGACCCAAACTGCCTGGGATGCACCTGTACATGTGCTGGCTGTTTAGCTGACTTCCTCTCAGCATTAAAATCCTTTGCCTCAGCCAGTGCAACAGATTTTGCCACAGAAATGACAAATGTCACCTTGTGCTGTTGATGTGCGGCCAGCACATCACCACAAAGGTTTTCTCCCTGACCCCATGACTTTGCCCTTTCACTCAGTCCACACAACCTTTCAGCAGCTCTGCTGTGTCAGTCAGAAGTTGTGTGTGTCTTCCTCCTCTGCAGCCTCCTCTTCCTCCTCCTCCCTCCCTCGCCACAAGCAGGTCCTGGGGAAATGCTTGGCCTGCTGCCTCTCATGCATCTCAACGTTTTTGCTGTCTCTCTAAAGTCTCTTGTCTGTGGATATTAAAATTGCAGGTTTTGAGGAAAGGGACCATCTCTTTGTTCTGTGCTTGTGTAACACACAGTGACACAGAAATGCCTCTTGTTTCTGGCTGCTTTGGTAATACAAATTAAACAAGAGTAGTGGCACGGCTGCCTCATTACCCTGCTTTCTTCCCTGCGTCGGCAGCAATTTCAATCCGTTGAATTTCTGTAGCTACAGAGCGAAGAGTGGGCACCATACTAAGTCTATTTATTTTGCCCTCTGTTGACTGAGAGCTTCTGGGCATTGGTCCTTAGAGAGCTAATGGCACTGTGAAGTTAAAACTGGAGTTGTCTGCTCCTTCTCCAGGTCCTTAGAGTGATCAGGAGATGTTTCTCTTCCCCTTCTTTGACTTATTTTTCCCAGAACACAGTCAACCTCATTTTCCTGCTGCAGCCCTCCAGAAGGAGGCTCTGGGTCTCTCCCCCTTCACTCTCCTGCTGGGGTAGGCAACTCCTGCCAGTGCCACCAGCCGTGTCCTAGGCAAGGGCCACTCATGTGTTGCACTCCTAGCACTGGCAGCAATGCCATACTACAGCTATTGGATGTTCTGCCACATTACATTTTAAAAATGTGCAACTTCTGCTTTGATCTTGGCAGCCTGAGACAGTGATTTAAATACCTCCTATCTCCTTTCCTGAATCAATGCTTCAGCATCACTGCTAAGAAGCACAGCTGGCTGACAGCTCTTCGGGAGTCAGCCTCCTGAAACAAGTCCCAGAGAGAGGGAAATATGGCATCATGCCCTGCTTGGATTTAAGATCTGAAACACACAGGAGCTTCCTTCTCCTCCCTCCCTCGCCACAAGCAGGTCCTGGGGAAATGCTTGGCCTGCTGCCTCTCATGCATCTCAACGTTTTTGCTGTCTCTCTAAAGTCTCTTGTCTGTGGATATTAAAATTGCAGGTTTTGAGGAAAGGGACCATCTCTTTGTTCTGTGCTTGTGTAACACACAGTGACACAGAAATGCCTCTTGTTTCTGGCTACTTTGGTAAACTGTTTCTTTAAAGTTTTCCTTTTGTAAATGATCAGCTTTCTGAATATGGTAGGAGGCCTTGATGCTGTTCTTAACCAAACAGCTACCTTCCAACCAGGACCAGCTCTCCTGTGTTTGCTGGATTTTTTTGTGCGGTAGGCATTGGGGTTCAGGTACTCCCCTCTTGTAAAACGGATGAGGGGATCTGTGGTTCTTCCTTGGGCAGCCCTCCTAAATGGGTTCCTCTCTTCAAGGCGCTCAACAGCATCTCAGAGGAGAAGCCTGCACCAGTATTGAACAAAACATCAATCATTCAGCTCAAAGTTCTCATGCAAGCCAGATTGTCTTTTCAAAGGCACATTCAACCTTAATTTTTATTGCTCCTAGCTGAAACTGAAGTAAAAGAGTCCATGAATGAGCAAACTAATTGCCTTTTGTATTAGCTGGGGATGTTTAGTATGAGTGCATAACTAAGTAAATATTGAGATTAGTGCTCTCAGGAGTAGGTACTTTCAGCAGATGTTTTGGATAGAACTTGCACATGAATTGATGGCAAGCAAGGTGTATTAAAGAGGAAGCGTATGTAATATGAAGTAGACTGCAGTTAAGGAGTTATTTTAAGTAAGAATCAAGACCAAAAGAAGCTAAGTGTTATAAAGCTAACACAAAGCTGTTTCTTTTTTTCTCAGATGAAATTAATGGCAACTTCAGATATTATTTCAGTTGGACCTGACCTCTCAAATACCTTTGGTAATGAGACACCTATTTCTACACAAAACTCCTACAGAGCTTTGTTTCTTTCATTTCACATTGTCTGTTGTCTTTTTTAAACACAAGTTTACTTAGCCCAGTCTGTTGTTTCTGATGAGATTTGAGAAATGACACTGAAATCACTACATAGTTGATGTGGAGGCTGATGCACAGTGGTAAGCAGCAGCAGTACTGAGCAGCTGTATGGACAGCTTCTTCCACAGACTCAGAATACAGACGCAGAAAAGGTCATCCTTGAACCTTCAGGTGGGAATTTAGCCTGCAAAGGAAAATGTCCATACAAACTGACAGATATGAAAATTAACAGGGATCTTGGCCCAGTGGCTTCCTTGTGGCATGGCAAAATCCCTGATGATGAAACCAGACACACTAAATATTATTTCCGTTTTGCAATGCAATGAGCTTTGCCATGGGGAACCCAGGTTGCAATACTGGCTTTTCGGTTTTAGGTGAAATTTATATTCTTAGAAATACAGGAGTTGCCACACAGAGCTAAACCAAAATCCTATTCCATCCATTGTCTTGTCCCTGACAATAGCCAGGCATCAATATATCTCTAGGAGGTATAAATGCAGCATAACATCTCCTACTAAGTCAGCAGGAACCCTTTCTTGCACAAGCAGTCATTTAGTGCCTGACAAGGCTTGCTAGGTACCTTTTTCTAGGAGCCTTCTCTGAATTGCAGCAATTTACCTGACTAGACTTTTCATTATGTAGTAAGTTTGCCATGCATATGAGTGCTGTGCACTTTTTAAAAGCTGCATATTTTACATCTGCAGCTCATAATTTGACAAGGCTTTTAGCTTGGTCAAATGAAACCAATTCCCCACAAAACAAGCATAGTTGCTTCTTTTCAGCAAATGCTGTTTCCCTGCCAAATTCCACTCACAGCCTGAAGCCTTTTCACTCATCTCATATAATTTCATATACAGCCACTTAAAACTTGGGCTCTTTTTAAATCACACCGAACTTGAAAATGCCTCATCAATTTTGCCTGTCTCTCTCGCTCCACCCCTTTAGGGCAGAAAGCAAATATTTTAGTCATTTTTACTTTTACCTACTTGATTCTGCAGAGGAATGCTTGCATAAGCCCTCAGCAATGCTCCACTGGGTTCTTAAAAGGGGTTTCTAAAAATAGAAGCATTTGAAAATTTTCAGTAACCAAAAAACCAGGTCGAAATTAAGTCTTCAGTGACTTTAACAAAGGGGGTTAACACCTCTCTCCTAATTGATGGAAGGAACCAGAGATGTAAATTGGAAGGTAGACAAGTAAATGGTCGAGTGTGATGTGTTGTGGTTGGTTTCTGTGCCTTAATGAAGATAAATCAATGCACCCTTTGTGAAAGATGAGTGCTTACCCTGGCAGATTCATCTGTTACTGCGCACTGATAGTCTATGACTCTGATTCTTGTTATTGCAAGCTTGATTTGCTGAAAATAAAGGTGTGTTGAAAGCCAAGAAAATTAGACTTACTTTTATAATAATGTTGAATCAAATTGACTGACAGAACTACGAGAGCTTTGAAATTAAGACTGTAGGGAGGCATTAAAATACCGTGCATGAATCTCACTGTAAATCTTCATTGCATTTGACTATTTTTTGAAGATCAGAAAAATAAATTATCTGTGGCCCATTACATACCAAATTGATTCCACCTAATTCTTTGTCAAAAAGCCATCCCAAAGAGAGATTGAGCCAGCATTGTCTGAGCCATAGCCTTCTAGAGCTTATCAAGACCTTGATTAAGCACAGTGGCTATTCATCATTTTTAAGGCAGAACAGTAAATTAGAGAGTGTCATCTTCATTTGAGTAAAACTTCCATTCAATTCAACCTGAGATTGCTTCCAAAAACATTGCCAAATGTAGCCTTGGACAAAACAACCTACCAAGCCCAGAAAAGTTACAGAGCATAGGTATGTGAGTCATATAGCATAAGAACTACTGTTCTTAAGTGCTTAATGGCTTTTTGCCACCAAGAAGATATTGTGCAGTACAGACCAGTGGAGAAGAACACTCTAATCATGCTGATTAAAATGCAAAATTCTTGTATACAGGTTGATTTTGGTTGAGTCAAGTCTTGTGTTCGTGAAGCCTCTGAGCCATTGTGGTTTAGAGTGGCTGCAGATCTGAACAGATTGTTTCTGTATCCTTACTGCATAATTCAAATCAATTTAACTTAGGGGCTTCTATTCATCCTCAGAAAAGAAAAAAAAACAAAAGCAGCACACCACCATCCTTGGCAACAAAATGATTCCTCCTCTTTCACAAGATTTTCCTAATGAAACACCTAATATAAAAGAAATATATTCTGACATTTTGTCCATAGCAGGAACTGACTGAAAACTTGTCTCAAGAATGGCAAAGATAGGGAGTGTCCAACTGGTATATAAACCAAACACCTGTGCAGGAAATCTACTGCATATGTCTTGTTTCCCTGCCTGAATTCAAAGGACTGATCCAACATCTTTGCTAAGAAAGTAGCTAGATGAAAAGTAAGTAGAAATTTGCTACTACTGAAGTTGCTTTGAAGCTGTTGAGGAACCTTGAACCTGAAGATTATGTAGTGTGAGGTACAAAGTACATTCTTTATAGCAGACTTTATGGTCAAGTACAGCTGTCTAGTCAGAGAATTCAACCACTGGGAACCTTTGATGAAAGATGGATGTGCATTGAGAAAATCCTTGCAATGAAATGCCAGCAAGTTGTATATGAGCCTGTGCTGGTTTTGGCTGGAATAGAGTTAATTTTCTTCACAGTAGCTGGCATGGGACTGTTTTGGATTTGTGCTGCAAACAGTGTTGATAAGCCTGGGATGTTTTAGCTGTTACTGAGCAGCACTTGCACAGAGTCAAGGCTTTTTCTGCCTCTCACCCCACCAGTGATCAGGCTGAGGGTGCACAAGGTGTTGGGATGCCTCCTGCCAGAACAGCTGACCCCAGCTGACCACGGGGATATCCCAAACCATATGGCATCATACTCAGCATGTAAAGCTGGGGGAAGAAAAATGAAGGGGAGATGTTTGGAATCATGCTGGTTTTCTTCCCATTCCAAACAATGCCTGAACACCTGCCTGCTCATGGGAAGTGGTGAATGAATCCCTTGCTTTGCTTTGCCTGCGTGCACGGCTTTTCTACAACTATTGAACTGTCCTTATCTCAATCCATGAGTTGTCTCACTTTTTATGTGGTTTCTGATTCTCTCCCCCATCCCACCCAGGCATTTATTGAGAGGTTGTGAGTGACTGAGCAGCTGACTGGGGTCAAACCAAATCAGACCCTCAGCACTGTGTTTCATAATCAGCAGCACAAATAAAACTTTTTCTGAAAGACCACACACTTCTGTTGGTCTTTTATTAACCAATAAAAGTTATTGGTTGCCTGATCTATGATGGTTTGCTAATCCCAGCAAATTCGCTGCAAGCAGCTGTAAAAAGATCATCTGAATCACAGCATCAAACAGGAAAAAAACTAAGACATTGAAGAAATGTAACTCACAACATCCTCTACATCTATAATGAGGAAATGGAAAAATGAAAGCTTTTTATGCTAGGAAAATCATTGATGCTGTCTTTAAAAACTGAATGAATGGAAGTCAAGGCTCTCCTAGCTAATAAAAAGCAGAAGTATATCAAGTTTCTATGGGTTTGTCTTTTATCCTGTTTATTATTTCATTGAATGTGTGTGAGCTTGAATTGCCGGGTATTTGTCTGAACATCTTCATTTCTTATTTGACCATAAACATAGAGCTAGTGAAGATTTAAAAAAAAAAAAACCTAACAAAAAACCACAAACATATTTTTGAAAAATTTTACAGAATCTGGATCACTTTCTTCATCCCATTTAGAGAAAAAACATACACTTATCTCAGCTATCTGGACAAAATTCAGAAGAGAGGATTAGCTTGCCTCCAAAGGACAGGTATGTGTTGATGGGTTCAAGGGGAGGTAGGAGCTTCTTTAGTCAGCTTTATCACCAGAAAAATCATTGCATCCGACGACTCCTTACTGTTAACACTTACAGCTAATGTGATTAGACTTTCTTAAGCTTCAAGTGAACCTGTCACCAGAACAGCATAACAACAAAGAAAAGCAATGCAGAAATATAATGGAGCTACTTTTGTTTAAACTGCTGTTCTATTCCCAGGAAAGACTTGAGAAATGGATGTGTATTAATAACTATGCTGGAAGAACTAAACAAAAGAAAACCTGCCTTTTTAATTATTAAGTTTTTTGTTAGCCGTAGATACATTTGGTCATGGTTTTTCAGGAACAGGACAACACAGCCTGTTCTGTTTCTGCACCAAGAGGTAACTTGACATTCTTGATTATTGGGCATCGCTCAAACTAGCAAAGGGAGAGATAAGTTTATTTTTGTTACTGAGCTCACTGAGCCATGAGAAAGTGTCACAGAGGTATTTTAACCTCAGTTTCAATTGATTTTAGAGAAACTGAGTTGTCTGTTTTGGAAGCAAGTATGCACTGCTAATGCATCTTTTACAACTAGGATAATGCTGCAGGTAATTAAGTCAAACAGTCACTTGTTGTACAATCTAATTGATAACATCCTTTTCACTATTGACTTAATCTTGTGCAGACTAGGTTAAGGGAAAGCCCAGTTGCAATATTAAGGCTCCAACTCACATTGAACTTTCGGTAACCCTCAATGAAATCTAATTGAAATTTTCAAATGTATATTCCCCTTACACAATTAATGTACTCTGTGCTGCTGCAGTTAACTCTAGCATTGTTTTTAATTTAGACTAACGTAGGGATAGCAATTATTTTGAATTCCTGACCCATTTCAGCCTGTTTTTCTGTGGAGGCAGTCTTGCGTGAGCAGTCTAGATGGGATTCAACGCACCTAACTGCAGGTTACACACATATCTGTCTTATAATTGGTTATAATTTCTGTGAAATCAGCCTATTTAGCAAAGGAGAAAATCCTGTAATTATAAAAAGCAAGAGAAAGGCTACTGCCAAAGTTCCTCCATTTGCAGGCCTCAGAGAAACCACATAGATGTAATTTGGCAAAAGTCCCAGGTGAGCAGAGGCAGCTAGTCTCCCAGACTGGGCATCTGTCATGGATATAAATCTTCAGTAACAAAGGTGAGAGTAAACTTAGCCTTGGAAGACTTAGCTTTACAACATAAATATTTGCACTTGAATTAATAACTTCAGACTCCCTTTTTCATGAAAAAAAATTTAAGAAATTCAGGGTGCTGCTTATCGATAACAAAAGGATGATTCATTTTCTGGGCTCCCACTTCCCTTAGATGGTCTTACATGAAGACAGCACTGTTATTCAAAATCTTACAAAGTGCTTGCTAGAGATGGTGAAAGTAAAGAATGAGGAGTGAATGAAAATATTAAGAGAAGAAGAGGAAGACAAAGCTCATGTAAAAAATAAATATTTCTATTTACTTCCAGAAAATCCCATGAATGTTTGGAAACAAATACTAGATAAATTCCCAGGAAATGCATAGTAGCTAGTCATAGCTTCCCATAAAAGCTCTATTGCTATTAACTCCTTCTGGCAGACTGTAGTTTGGATGCTTTTCTGTACAAAAATTAAGCCAAGTATTGCAGTATGTCCATAACAAGTTATTCTTACTTTCCCAGTCAAAGAGGAGTATCCATCTCACCTAGTTTACATCATTTAAGAATTAGCATTTCCTACAGCTACAGGGAAGGGACAGGAGAATCCAAACTGATACTCATCCTGGCTATGGAATGTTGTCTAGACCCATTGCAGGGAAGGTAGCACAGGTGCTAGGCTGGGGACAGAAGGGGGCTTGGGGCCCATCAACACCACCAGATCTCACATAGGCTGATCATGACGCTGCACTTTCAAACCGCTGTCCAAAGAAGGGATGAGCTGCCTTCTTCAGAGCCTCTTTTCCTCTACTGACTGCAAAAGAAGCTTAAATTTATGCATTAAACCCATAGAGGGTGAGGACTAGTTGAAGAAATTGCATCCAGACTTAATCAAAAGGAAGATACCCTGAGAGAGGCAACCAAGTGCACTCAGCATGTTTCACCAGGGAAGTTCACCTTTCCACAGGGAGAAACAAAATGAATGCTCCAAGGAACACTTGTTTATTGCTGGAAAGAATTAACTTTTTTTTTTTCCTTATCTGTAATGGCACTCCTCTGTGGTTTGCTCAGCAGCAGCATTCAGGGAAGGTATGCAGTGATACTCAGCTCTCCAGGTCGACTGCAAATTCCAAGTCAGCTGTCTACTTGTGGATTGCACACACACTAAAGTCTTACAAGTAAAATATGCCCGCTCACTACACCATTTCTTTTTTTGATGATTACAATCTGAATAATACAAAATTTTCTTCATCGATCACTGGTTACAATGACAGAGAAGTCATTTTAGCATTAGATTTGGACATGCAGATTACAGAAATAATGCATTCCCGCAAGCTCTAGCTGGTGTTCTGACATGGAAGCAAATCAGATCTGCAATTAGATCTCTCATAAGAAATCTGAAAACAATGACACTGTAATTAATACACCTTAGAAATTCCTGAAGCACCTTTCTCAGATGGAGCAAAATGGAGATTGGATGGAATCCTTTCAGATGGATTCTCACCTCACTTATGCCCCTTTCTCAACTCTACCAACATGGATTGTTTATATCTTGTTCACACTAGGGTAAGTGAAACCTATGGGAATATTAGTTATGGGAATATTTGGGGAGGGGTGGGAATTCTTGTGAGGATCTTCCTTTTCTTCAGCGTTCTACCATTCTAAACTAAACTACAGTATCACAAAGAGCCTATTCACTGACTGAAAAATAGGATAACCACATACTGAGAAAAAGGAAAGGAGGAAATGAACAAAGAAAATTAGAATATAAAGCAGAGATTAGAGGCACAAATGTGTACTCACAAAGGTGCTGAAATTTTGACAAATCAGACTGTTGCAGTATCTGCTGCCAGTTGCAACTAGAATCTGGATGAGGGAGAAAGAAAAGTATGTGGGGGGAAAGCTCCATTCATGTTTGATTTGAGTTTTCTGAAAAAAAAAAGAAAATTGTTTATCTTTAATAGACAAATTTGACTAGTAGTTGCAGAGATGCTGGCACCAGATCAAGTAATGAAGCCCTCAAAAAACAGAAAGTAAAACAACAGAACAGCTTTCAATTTTCTGCTTGCAGATAAAAGAAAAGCAGACATGGATCTAAAGCAGGAGAGAGAAGAGTAAATACTTTTCTGCAAGGCTGCATTCATGGCCACATGAAATGCCTTTTATAACTCTTAACATTTACTGGCTCTGTCCCACCATTTCTGAAGGCTGAGACACTAACCATCAACTGAACAATTGCCACTAATAACTAATTTGGCTGCATTCCAAATAATAGTGAGTAGCAAGACAGTCATGGAGCTGTGTATATGAGAAGACACAGGAATATTTTCCTAGTTACTAACCAGTTCAGAAAATCCCTGAAGATGCATTTTAAAACCAAACCAAAGCAAAGCAAGAAGGAATTTATTAAATGAAAAATTCTCTGAAGAGAGGTCTTTTCCATGGTCAATAAAGGTCTTTTCCATTTACAATGAAGCACGATCAGCTTTCAAAGAGTTATTACACGACAAATCTTCTGAAGTATCAGGTATCTCAGGCCAATACTTCCCAACTGACTAACTATGATCAGACTTCTGAAATCAATACCAGTCACTTGGTTTTGAAACTTTCTTCTTCAGCCTACATATAGATTCAGAAATTAACATTTGGGCGGAAATCGATGAGAGAAACAAAAAACAGGCTACAAAATTAAATTATTTTAATTTATAGTGTTCTAGAATGCAACATAAATCATTTCATGTGAAGATTCAAGTAAAATATGATCTAGGTCTATTCTGGATTTACAGCCAGGCCCTTCCTAACATAGAAAACAGAGTTCAGAAAAGTATGGGAAAAGCAGTGAAAGTCCATAAGAATTTAAATGTATTCGTGAAAGGTCCAATCCTGAGCATTCTCATGTCAATGAGACACCCATTTCTCTAACCAAGAATTGCTATATTGTCTCGGCTAAGCAGTTTATAACTCTTGTAAGATGTATTCCTAAGGAGTTTCTCCAGTAGTTGCCTAGACTTAGGTACCTCAACAGCAAACTTTAAAAAATATAAGTGAGTAAAGCGAACTTAATTCAAGACAAATAATGGTCTTACCAACTTTTCAAGTGACAGTATCCATATATTTCACAAATTGATATATAAAGCTTTTATGCTGCCTTTGGCTGAAATAATAAGCCACAGAACTCACACAAGTTTGGGGTCTTTTGACAGTTAATTTATAAGTGACTGCTCAGAACAAGCAACTAAGACTTCAGGTCCCTCAGTGCTAAAAAGTAATTAGCTTGAACCTACATGAGGTTATTCGCTGTTAAAGACCAGTTGAACAGCTTTATATACCTTGTAGAAACAACATCATCCTTTCAACACCGTGCAAATGAGCTTTCTTTGAAGACTTGCGTAAGTCTATTGTAAACTAAAGCCAGACTCTGTCTCAGAGGAATTAAGTGAAATCTAGGGACAGAATTTGGCCTATACTTTTAATCATCTGCAAAATTAAAAATGCCATCTCTTCCAGTCACAAATTTGTCAACTCCTTTCAAATGAAACAACTACAATAAACCATAGCAAAATGGTAAATCATAATGAATAACTATAAAACCAAGCATTAATTAAACTCATATGTGAATTCTTTTATAGCAGAAGTACAGAAGAGTTCAGATCTTCACAGCCAATGAATGTAGAAATTAATTCAAGCTCTACCATACCCAGCAGCCTTTTAACAATGCATAGGTAGTTTGATAAAATGACAGATTATTGCATTTTATTTCACAGCTGAATAAGTGTTTTAGGAAGTCTCCTAGCCTGTAATGCTCCTAGCACATAATAAAAAAAAAAAAAGTGAGGTGATGACACAAGCTTTACTTCAGCCTTTGACCTTTTGTTGTTCATACACACCATCACTGTATCTCTGGATTGCATGTAGGTCATTCTTTCCAATTAAAACTTTGTGAACTACAAGGCACTTCACCAGCAAATGAGGGGAAAGTTATTTCCTTTTGAACACACATAAAGAGCTGTGACTTGAACAAGGTGTTCCAGTGTTTTAGTCACAAGGGTCAGACTGGGAAATAATTTTCGTCTTCATCTTCATTCTTTCTTTATTCCCTGGATCTCACTGCTCTAGTAGAATAGAAAACCTGTGGGACAAACTTCTGAACTGCAACTCCTAGCACAGAGTGACTATTTTTGTTGAGCATAACACTTTCAGATGGAAGTGAAAAAGCTTCTGCAATTTCTACAGCAACATAGTTAGCAACTATAATCTTCAATCAGCGTGAAATGGCAGTCACTTGAAGTCATGCCAATACAATAAAGGAATAATTGGGCCATTGCGTTTTCCAATTTCTGACACAAAAACATTGAATAAAGGAAGAAAATTCACTTCTTTCAAATACACTGCTGTTAATTTCACTCTTAAGACATTTGTCAGTGTTTCAGCCCCAGTGTCACTCTCTCTGCTCTCCTAGTCCCATACCAGTGACAAATTGCCAGTCCTACTTAACTGCAGCCCCATTTCAGCTTTTCATTTTATCTAATCTCTCTCTCAGTGGAATAAAGAGTTACTCAGGAACATTTTCTCAGACTTTTCATTTATAGATTATAGACGTGAAAATACAGATTGTGGCCAATTTTTAAAAGCCCACTTTTGTAACTCTCTGCAACTTCATAAGAGGAAAAGGTACCTTTACTTAAAAGCCACAGACTTCAAACATGTGTATATAGAACTTGCCTTTGAAAAGCAGATCTAAACATCAGTGTCTGCACTTGGTTACAAGCCTACCTTTAGGCTGGCTTGCAAGTTTCAATATTTGGTGAAAACACACAGAGATAAAATACGTTTTTTCCATCTTTAACACAGATTTCTTCTCTTCATAGTTTTATGAATTCTTACAGCACTTTTAATCACACCTGAGTAAAGTGAGATCTAAGTGATTTCCCATCAAATCTCACATCTATCAATGAGACAAAATATCCTTTCTATCATAACCACATTGTTCAGGGTTTTTTTTCTCATATCTAATAAATGCCTTTGAGATTTGGAGGTAATCTATGGTAATCTATGACCTGCTGATATTCCACAATTGGTAAACAGGGAAAATTATCATTTAAAAAAAATCTCAGGGGAAAAAAGGGAACTTGTTAGTTATCAGTTTACATAGAATTTACACAAAAAGACCAGGATGAAATTTCTGTACTCCTAGATAAACACAGTACAATTCTCCAGCAGAGATGAGAGATGAATGCCTTAGGACATAGCCTTTCTTGCTGCACATTCCAATCTCTCTCACTGTTAATGGAATTGCATACACTTACTGAAATGCAAAACCACATCTCTCTGCTGGCTAAACACAGAAATAAAAACTATGTTTATTACCAAAAGAGAGCTTGTACAGATAAAGTATGGAACTGACATTCCTAAGGGGGTTCTTGTATTACCTTGATGGACAATCTGTGTTGTCAGGACCTTGAAGGAAGTACTGCATTCCTTATCAGCACTAACAGTGTAAAGGATGCTTACTCTGAAATTGGCAGGTGAATTAGGACATTATTTTACAAATAGCAGGAGGTATTTGTACAAGTTCACAGACAATAATTTTGGGAGGAGCTGTTGTCTCCCTCAGAGGCAGAGAGGCTCTGCAGAGAAACTTCAACAAATTAAAGGCCTGGGTAATCACCAACCATACGAAATTCAACAAGACAAAGTGCCAGATTCTGCACCTGGGGTGGGAATACCCTGGATGTATACATAGACTGGGGAATGAGACTCTGGAAAGCAGTCCAATGTAAAGAGCCAAAAGTGTGAGACTCACACCTAGGATGGCACTCAGAGCAAGTGTGATGGCAGTACAGGGTTCAGTATAAACCAGTGCACTGCACACACACAGTTGGCTTGGAAAGAATTCTTCAGACCTACTAACTGCTGTTGGCAGATAGAGTTATTTTATACAAGAAATGTAATATCCAAGATCACCAGTGACCACTTGCTAACATGGGAATGGGGAGCAGGATGCTGCGGGGACCCCAGGGGTGATTGTTCTGGGTAGAGCTGAGACCAGTAACAGGGACACCAACAGCCTCTGACACTTCTGGGAAGTAACAAGATGGGCTCCCAGTCTGGCCAGAGTTAGCAGAGACGCAGGGTTGAGCACAGACACTCCTGCAGCTCTGCTGGAGCTGGGACGGGACATGGCTGAGATGAAATGGGGCCCAAGATCCTGGGTGGATGGTCCCAGGTTGGGCCCATGGGAGTATAATAAGGGAGGAGGGCCTGGTGTTGCCCAAAGGACCATGCACTTTATCTCAGGAGAAGTTTTTAATAACGCTATAAGCTTCCTCAGCGAATCCCATTAGTGTCCTGGATTTATTAGGGAACTGACTGCAAGCGAGCCAAGACACACACTAATATCAACACCATGAAATCTCTACACAGCCATGTACATTTTCCAACTGACATCAGCTTCCCTCCTTTGCTGCAGCCAAACACAGCTACCAGTGAGGTTCTGACGGTCAGCCTGGAAGTGACACCACCTCCCAAAGGCTGAATTGTACAAGCATTTTTAAGCCACAGAAATGCTTTTCTTTTCCCTATCCAGCTCTAGAGATGCTGACTACCCCTTGTCAGAAACCATTGCCCAATGTGACAGTGGAATAGCACCATAATTCTTCTCAAGCAAACTCAGACTAATTGTCTCAGACAGTTTAAATCTTTGGTTGAAGATTACCTGACTGATTTTGCCTGTAGCAAATTAGGAAACACATGCATGTGTCGCTTTGCAGATCTGTAGTCCCGAAGTTTCCTCTAACATAAATGCCTGCCTTGGATGTTTTATATATATATATCTAAAATGGAAATGTCTGCTTTCATCTGTTAGGATCTGTTGCTCTGTTAGCAAAACTTGTTTTCCCACTGTATTGAAACTATACTGCGCAACAGAGAGCACGTAAAGAGCTTGCCTCTGTCCTTCCCTCCTGATAATGGTGGGAACAGAGGCACTTTACCTGGAGAGAATTGAAGAGAATTGGATGATTTCTGTTCTAACATTTGGTGGCTATAATTCAGTGGAAGAAGTTGTGTATGACATGAAGCCCGCTGGAATTGCCAGAACCACCATCCACAGGGGGCAATCATGGCCAATGTATGTGTCTCCATCTAGACTCCAGATTCTGAATTACCTTCTCATTCCTGAGAAGAAACTCTTGGTACCCTGCAGTTAGCCTCAAAACTTTTCTGGAGTGTGTTGCACCCTGCCATGTTCAGCCTGGAGAAGAGAAGGTTGTGTGCAGACCTCACAGCAGCCTTGCAGTGCCTGAAGGGGGCCTACAGGGAATCCCAGGAGGGACTCTTTGTCAAGAACTGTAGTGATAGGACAAGGAGAAATGGCTGCAAATTGAAAGAGGGGAAATTTAGGTTAGATGTTAGGAAGAAATTCTCTACTGTGAGAGTGGTGAGACACCTGGAGCAGGCTGCCCAGGGATGTTGTGGATGCCCCAACCCTAGCAGTGTTCAGAGCCAAGCTGAATAAGGCCTTGAGCAGCCTGGTCCAGTGGGAGGTGTCCCTGCCCATAGCAGAAAAGGTTGGGACTAGATGCCCTTAAAGATCCATTCCAATCCTTTAATATTCTATGATAATATTATGCACTGAGCTTTATATCCAAGAGCAGCACCTACTCCTCATCAAAGCATACTCCTATCACTGCTAATAGCACTGTAAGCAAGACAACAAAAGTGGGTTTGATCAGATTCTGCAAAAAGAAAATGTAGTCACTCTAGGAAACTTTTTGGGGGGAGAAGGTATCTTGATGCACTGGAGAGAGCATCTGTAGAGAGTGTTTGACAAGGGAGCCTCATCACTTTTTCTTCTGGATGGGCCTAGGGAAAGCCTTTCTGCTTTTTTTTTCCAGCTTGCTCTCTCTTCTATTTCTAGTATATTTTTCCCAAAGTAACTTTCAGGACTACAGCATATGTATGTTTGTAGCTATAGATTAAGAAGTAGTCTGCTAAGAAGTCTTTGAGCATGAGAACCCAGCTCAGCATCCTTTGTGAAGCAGTAACAAAGTCATGTCTCCAGTGTTAGAGATACAGTCTTTCTTGGTAGGCTTGTGGAGCTCCCAAGTAGAGTATAATGGGGATTAGAGAAAAAAGCAATTAGAAGACTCAGAGCAGAGAAGACAGCCTTAGATCAGGATTCAAGGCTTGGAAGTACAATCAAGACAATGCAGAAGTTCACTGAACTATGAACATAAACCATTAAGATGATATAGAGCTAGGACAAATCTTCTAGTTAAAAGCCTAAAAAATGCAGTCAGACAGAGGTTGTGAAAAAAACAGCAAGAAATTTGTTCAAAGGGTAGAAACACAGACATTAGAAATGTTCAGTCTTCAGACAGCTTTTGTGTTTTTAAGAAGAAAAATCATTTTATGAAAGTCTAGAGACAGAGACTGACAGTACTGAAAAAGAAACAAAGTGAAAATGCTTTAATAATCTATATCACTGCTAACAAGGCTTCACTAATAGTCAAGACTTCTCTGAGCAAGGAATCAAGAGAATTTGTTCTGTCAACTCTGTAAGATAAAGCTACATCCACGGAATACAATATTAATAATTATTAACATACTGACTTCTAATTATTACCATTGTTAGCATGTTAAAATCAAAATGAAATTATCAATTATAAAGGTTTTGTACTATTCAGTGTTTGTTTCTGTTGAAAATTAACACTTATAACCAATGCTTCAATGTTGTTCGTTGTATTTGGTGTACCAGATAACTGAATGCTTTCAAACAGATTTGTTCACATTCTATATAGCAATAATGTTGCCTGCCTGTGGAAGTGGTGTGAAAGTAATTTCAAAGTTATTCAAAGAGTGTCACTGTAACACATTACGAGTAAATGACAGAACATGAAAAGGATTGTCTGACTAGAAAGGAGCAGCCCATGCTTCATCCTGTACAAGACACAAGATGAGAAGTACACTTCCATGTCCTGCTCTTTCCTTTCCACCAATACCACAGCACAGAGCAAATGCAGCAGCAAAGAAAGGTGCCAGACCTGTCCTGTCAGTCCTGTCACAGTCCAAACCTGCAAACTGCTTGGCTGGTGATGCAAATCCTGGGCTACATCACATCCCAAGTGCTAATTGTAGTATCCTGTATCTCCCGCGCATGTTACATCATAGCTAGCAGCACTTCTCAATGAAATTCATAATTCCCTCTTGCTTTTCTTTTTTAGTTCTCCTTATCATATTTTCTTGATTTTTGTGAGGTGATAGCCACACTTCTGCAAGTGGCAAACAGCAGTAATTCCGGAGCTACCTCCAGGAACAAAATGACACAAACAAAGGAATAAATCCCCAGTGTCAGGGGCTGCTCAACTTATTCCACAGAGACTGACAGCCAACCTGATACAGTTTCTGAGGTCAGTGTGCATAAATAGTAGCTTATTCTGTTTCCACCCTCCTAATCCCATATCTTGTACAGATTTATTTCCTGCAAATGGGTTTATAAAATGTCTTCAGAGAATGTTTAGAGAAAAACATCATAATGGAGATTACTTCCCTTTTGTTTCTAAGTTGTTTTTCTCTTGCCATAGAATCTGGTCTATTTGGCAGCATGGGAACATTCTGTTATAAATAATATTTCTTAGAAGACTTTCATGTTTCTGGCTGGCTGTCCCTTACAGTCCTCAATATAAATAATATGGGAAAAAGCTTTCCAAAAGGCTGAGGTTGTTTGGGGAAGTGTTGGGGGATGGATTTCAGAACTATTTTAAGTACTGAAATGTGTTTTTCACAACCCCTTTTTTCATCTTTTGCCAATATGTTATCATAAAATGAACAGGAGATCACGGACTTAGTCACATATTTTTCCACATGTTCCAGGGCACATAACTGACTGCAAAGGTTTGGCACCAACTAACTATCCAACATATATTCTGCCTCTATTCAACACCTACAGGCCCTGGAGTAGTTCTCACTTTACTGTTAGCTTATGCAAAAGTGTCCAAAATTGTGGGCAAGCATGGAACAAGATTTTAGATTTTGATTCCTGTGAGAAAGACTAGGGTTTGGCTTGCAAGCCTGATGATCTGATCAACAGGAAGTAGAAAATTGATCCATTAATTTTTCAACAGAGAACTTATTTAGCTGGAAGATACTGCATGTTATTTTTCTTTCTAGATCAAAAATGTATGAGAAAAGTAACCAAGTCTTACTGTAAGAGGAATTATTCATGTGACATCATGGACTAACTAATATGTTTTGGTAAAAATATTTTTTAAATAAAATCAAGGGAACAAAGGCTCACCTTGAGGCTAAAGTAATACATAAGGGGCCAGGAGATTTAGATTCCTTTCCTGCACCTGATACTTTATACCTACGTGACCTTGAATAGTTCATATGTAGCTCAGTACTGCTCCCATGGAAGCCAGTGACAAGTCTCATAACTTTCAGTGGTAAAATAGTTAAGGTGGTAAAATGTGAGACCCTGAAGCACTGTAAGATGTGTGTAGGGACCTCATAGAGTAGTTGTGGTACTATCTTGGGCCCAACTGTACATAGTGTATCCAAATTAAGTGGTTTTACTATTTTGCATTGTTACATAGGTTATAAAAACCCCAAATGTGCAATGCAACACAGTATACTGAAGTAAAATATTATAAATAATATAATATCATCAATTATAATGCAATACAATTTAAATATAATTATTATATATGATATCCTTACGAAAAGTTAGGAAACAGCTTCAAATGCATTTATATTACAGAAAATGTGATGAGCAGCACTCATGCAGAGTAGGCATAAAAGGAAGGTCCTAACTGAGCTGTGGAAGAACTCACTGCCCTGGAATGGAGCACTTACTGAAAGTTCAGGGCACTTTTTATGGTGATGGGAAGGAAATCCACTGACAGCTACTAAATTCTTAGTAACTATAACTCACCCAAATTCTCCCCCCGAGCTGCTAGAAATCAGAGTCTCGTAGAGGATTCAGAGAAGAATCATGTTCTTATATTCTACCAGGAAATAATACAGATTTAGCCACAGTCAGAGAGAGGGTAGAGAGCTACACAGACTGTGTGCAGGTAGTGAACCTGTGTAGGGACCACTGTAGTCCCTGCATTCTTGCAGAGGGATTCTGTACTGCCATGGAAAATGGCTCAGAGTGGAAGTTGGTGCTGTAGGCAATTTAACACATGACTATTTAAATCATTTGAGTGATCTCTCTGAAATCAATAGCATATTTACTACACTGCAGAGAGCTCTGAAGCCTGGAAAGGAGAGCCAGTCCCTGAGCTGCAAGCAAACCCTAGTGAGTGGGTGCATTTACAGGCTGTGAGCAGATGGGGAAGGAGCCACCAGGAAGTTTTTTTCTAGGGAGTGAGTGTGAGTGAAGTGCAATATGACTGGGAATTCCGGGTCACCATTCTGCATACAGAGTTATTAAATAGTGGCTGATGAAGCCCATGTGGCCTGGGAAGAGAAAGATTTATGCTGGATGGCCACCTCTGCAAATGCACAAGGGTTATCTTCATGGCTGGGGCCCTACACTCTGCTAGCGATGCAGTGCTCCCATTAATGCAGAGGGAAATCTTCTGAAGTGCCAGACCATACTGAGACTGGTATAACTAACCAAACAGAAGGTACCAGCCCTCAGCTGAGGATAGTTTTCTAGATTGACACATTATTTCTTTCATTTAATGCTTTTGCCTGAAAATTTCCATTTTAGCCGTATTTTCTTTAGACTGCAATCACAGAAAATGAAAGGAAGCTGTGAGGCAGTTGGTTCTACAGTGTGAAGGCTGGTGCAGAGGATCCCCTGTCTATCAGATGTCTTAATTATTAAAGGTGTGATCAGAGCACTGAAGCTTCATACAATCTTGGTTCAGGGGCCAAGGTCCAAAAACCTTATAGTGCTGCACTACATTCCTTCAGAAAAAATAATGTTCACATTTGCCTTGAAAGTAGTAATATCTGGTGGAATTACACAGCTGGTGTGCTGGCTGAGTTCGGCTGTAAAAAGAAGTAATCTGCTCAGTCTGCCTTCCGGTCTGTTCTTGCTATTTGGTGTCAATTGGCCATAAAAGAGAAATTTCACTGTGAATCTTCAGATAACATTAGGGGATCTAATAATCTGTATAATTATTTTAGACAAAAAAACCCCTTTACTTGGATTTTTCTCTTCAGATAAAATAACTTGCAATAAAGAAAAGGCCATCATTAACTTTTAAGATACTATTTTCTCTGTTGTGTAACCTCACAGGCAATTAAATGTTTGCACTTCATAGACCTGTAATGATAACCAAATCTCTGCATAAAGCATATTATATTGAAGGTTGAAGTAGGAATAATATTTTGGACCCACTGAAAAAAATTTTGCTGTTTCTTTCAGTAAGGTACGACTTAATTTTAGAAGACTAACTTACATTTCAAGATGAAATGCTCTTAATTTACAAAAACTGCAACTAAAATAATGGACTTTTAATATGCAAGAATAACATACTTCAAAATTATTCTCAGGAGAAGGCATGGCAATTCTGTGCTTTCAGAAAGTTGCAAGTGTTTATTTTCAGCGTGCTAAATCAAGACATAAAAATATTGTTGACTTTTATGTGAGTTAAGATACATGCAGGTCTGGATTGCCCAAGCAAGTAGAAAGAGTTCACTCTCTCTGTGTCATGCCAAAAAAAAAAAAGAAAAAGAAAAAAAAAGAGCAGAATTTAAAATCTTTTATGTACAGCTCTATCCCTCTGACACTGCCTTAAATATCAGTTCTCCTTTATGCAAAGGATGTGTATTTTGTCATTCTCTTGATGTCAGTTGAACTTTTGTCTCAAGCTTACTTTTCACAGTAGTGGAGTAAACAATGCCTTTTTCATTACTGGGGACAATGATTGAAGACAGGTGATCTGAACCGTTCTGTAATTACATTTATAAAGCATTCAGTGAATAAATCACAGAATGTGTTCTGCCTCCAAATGCAAAAGTAAGCTCAGGTTTTTAGAACATCATTGCTACTCTTAGCATTTCAGAAGGGATTTCAGTGAAATTAATTAACTCAAAGACCCATGAGGTGTCTCTAGTAACTATCCAATATAGGAAGTAACTATTCATCCTGTCTCAGAGGACAGAAGTGAAGACTGAGCACTGAGTCCCTTAAAACCAGCTATCCTGTGAAAAATACAGCCTATATTAACAGGAGAGAAGATCAATTTTTTTTATTACTAATATTTTGACATTTTTACTGCATGATCATATAACTCTCTAAATCTCCAGTAAGTTTTCTGCTTTCATACAAATTCCTTAAAGGTGAACTAAAACCTTTATAAAAATTGATTAAAATTGATGTCATGGTCAATAGGTTAGTGTCTATTATGAAATATAATCTTGAAAACTGCATTGATTTCCCTGAAATGATCACATATCTTCTTGGCACCTGAGAGCACAGAATAAGAACCTGGGACTACACCATCATCAAATACACCTTTGCAGCTGTCAGAAAAGGTCTGGAGTTAGTGGCACTGGTTGGAATAGCAGTCTGGGGGGTAGCCACGGGTCTCTTCTGGTTTCACAAAACATGATGGATATGCACCAGAGCATTGCTAACTATTTTGGTCCATTTCTCCACAATACTCTGTGATTTCTGAATCTCTCACTTGGAGAAAATATCAAAATGACACTGATAAAAAATATGCAGCTATTTGCAGCATATTTATGGTGTTCATGCCAAATGTTCTTTTTTTTTTTTCTTCCTTTTACTTGTTCTGTACCTGTCTATTAACACAGCAGGTCAAATAAAACATTTAAAGACATTTCAAAAGCAGGTACTTTTGCCATTGTTTAGATCTGTCAGAAGCAAAGACCCCAGCAAGATATCCTATGCTGAAACCTATGTCTGGCAATTTTTTTTCTTTTTGTGTGTGTGTGTGTGTGTGTGTGAAATGGTTCAGCTAAGATGGTGTGAGTGCTTCCTCACAAACCAATCTGGCAAAGGACAGAAAGAGATTCCTTTCCAGGGCAGCTCATCTTACCTACCTGATAATCACCTGAGGACAAGAAAAGTCATCTGCCAGAGCTGCCTCTTTCTCTTTACAGACTCAACATGCTTACAGAACACTTATTTTAAGTGTATGTGTCATTTTTGAAAGGAAGACAAAAAGAGATAAGAAGAATTCCTTCAAGAATTCTTCAGTTCAACTTCTGACGTGAAGGGAAGATGAAAACAAAGACCACTATTAAGATTTTTTGCCTGTATGTTAGAAACCTTAGTCCTCAGTGTGTCTAATGTTATCCAGAAGTTTTTATTACAAGATCAGTTCTAGAGAGGTTGTTGGTTGCATTAATTCAATAAAGAATTGCTGTGACAGCCAACAGACGAAACATTGGCAATGTATTGATTTACTATTGATTTACTATTGATTCACTTTGGTTTTAATGGAGCTGCAGTGGGTTTCCTTCTGAAATAGTCCATAAAGGGTCCATAAATAGGCCATTTTAAGCATTACTTCTGGAATGTGGAATGAAGAACTCATTTGCTCTAAAATGCCCAAAAATTAACATCAAAGAAAAGATCATGAGATTTTTTTTTATGGATACTAAATACTTAAATGTCAAAGCATTTTATTTGTGTGTCGGTCATTTCTTTCTTCCTTTTATAAAAGATGAAACGTAAAGAAAACCCCAAAACTGAGTTTGAATGTTCTCTGCATTTTCCCTGGCAGGATAGCCAATGCTGAGTCCATTAAAAACAAAATTGCCTGATATGTCTCTGTTGACTTCCACTGGAAAGATACTTAAGATGCTAGCTCAGTCACAGAGGTAAGATATTCTTTGTCTCCATGATACAATGTGCTTAGTATCATTATTTTATCACACTGTATTTTGATTTTTTGTTGTGTTTTTTTTTAAGCAGCAGCTTTTAGAATGGAAAAGAACATGATTTGTGCTTTAAGAAAAGGCAGTTTTCTCAACAGTAGGAATGCAATGGTCTCTTTATTAAAGAAATGAAAAGAAGTAAGAATCCAGCTCTGAAAATCAGTGAAACTTGACATTTTGTTCACTGTTGATAAGAACACACTCTGCAAATAACAGATAAAGCTAATCTAGAAGATAGGAAAGGCTGGTGACACAGATGATATAAAACAATAACTAAATAAGGTAACAGAAAATTAGTTTGAACTTCTACACCAGGTGATGGAACAGGGCAGGGAAACCAAATTTCATCTTGGAAACCTAATAAATGCATGTTCTTCCCAAGCTTTCAATAGACAGGGTTTATAGAATTCTGGCACCTGGGTATGGTGGCTGTACCTTTTTCATTATTAGCAATACTCAGCCATGGCAGATGTCTACTGCAAAGCACAGAAAACACTTGTTAAGAAAAGATTTTTGTTTCCCTTCTCTAATTAGTTAAGTCATGTGGTTTTGAATGTAGAATTGGACGGAGGCAGAGGCAGCAATTTATTTATTTATTTAGAAAAATAAGGTGATTTCCTAATAATTCAAACTGGTTTTTCAGCATAATAACACTATAAATATTCAATTTTTATTGTTAATCTAGATGTAATTACAATATTCATTATTTACTGGTTTGCTCTGCCTATTTTTATGGTTTTAGAACATGTTCAGTGTCTCTACTACAGCTTTGGGATTTCTTTTTAGTTTCAGCACTGCAAGATTTGCATCACCTATAAAAAATTAGTCCTTTTCTTCGTCATTAGAAAAGAATCATAATTTTTTTAGGCGTCCAACCATTACTGCAGTTTTATATTTGATAAGCATCAGGTCAAATTTGCAAATACCTACTCAGCTTTAACACCTGCAAGTAATCTCAGTGGAATTGGTAAATCGGATTTAAAGGATACTCAGTATCATCACAGCAACCTTCATGTTGACACAAAAGAAATTCAGGTCAGTTATCATAAGAAAAACTGGAGACAAGATGGAGTTCCTCAATCACATCTCAATCATTTGTGCATTTCTTATAAATTCTGTGTCAAGTACAATTTCACAGAATGCAAATGCATAAATGCTCTAAATGCAGTTTTCTTTGAAAGATAGCCTGGGACCACTAATTACTAGAATGGTATTGCATTGTATTGCATGGCACATGGTCTATCAATATTTGAAACACAGTCTTAAAATACCTGGTTACTGTTATGATTGAGGATAATATGACTGTCCATTATTATTCTTGTGCACCACCTGCTTTTTTTAACAAGTCCTGACCACAGAAGACCCCCAAGTTAACTACAGTAAATTCCTACATGGAAGTGTCATGTGAAGACAACATTTGATGGGTCACTTTTTCTTACTGAGGATCCATCAGGCTCAGCACCACAGCTCCCATCTTGCTTTCATTGCCAGGGTTCAGCACATTCACTCACCCCAGGCTGAGACAGAAGCCTCACTGGGCAGGTGTGAGCCATCTCTTGGCTGCTGGTAGAAAGCCACAAGCAGCCTAGGCTGTGTCACACCAAAATGCTCATTCTGTAGAGGTGCCTTGTCTTTATCACTGTCAGTTGCCTGCTGATCCTTGAAGAAGATGGTATTGATTCATCCTGCTGTTAGCCCAACACTCAGCTTCTCCAGACTAAGCAAGCGGAAACAGAAATGAGGCAAAGGCTAACTATACACTCAGCTTAAGTTATCACCTGAAAACAGACAGTTGTGGATGTAGGCTACAGTGTAGAATGGGAACAGCCACAGTACTGCCTATGATTTTCAGCTGCTTTCAATGCTATTCCCATCTGCTGGGATTGCTCTACAGCACTTGGCTGTAGACTGAGCTGTGGTGATGCCTTCTCAAAGTGGGGCTCAAGCAGTTTGATAAATCAGTTTAAATCTGTCCTGAAGCATAGCAAAAGGAGACTCCACCTCCCATTTCAATGTCTCCCAATATTTACTTTTACTCTTTTCGTATTCATCATTTACTCAGAACTACTAGCTAAACAATCAATTTGGTAGAAAAGCAAAGGAAAATGTTCTGAAAGGTTTGCAGAGAGTGGGGCTCGCATCCACAGAGGTAAATTCAGGTCCCCACACTGTTTTCTTTACTGACACTAAGCTCTTTTGTAGTAACTTTCCTAAGAAGTCAAGTTAGTTCTGTGTGCTTATGAGACTGCATCCTGTCTTTTCTCTATTGATCTTTTCCTTTCCTATAATGGCCTTTATTACTTCCATATGGACAAAAGCAATAAAATCACCTAGACTTCAACTAGGACAGAATATTCAGCAGTAATCTTCAGCAATGCAGCATCCTGGGAGCATATAATTTTTCTGCTTCCTGATTACCATCCTAGAAAATAACATATAAGTCTCAAGTTCTTACACTTGGTCTTTAAGGCTTCCTCTCTTTAAGCCTGCTGCAGGCTGACTACATAGCTGACAATTCTGTTCTGCTGGTGTGATGCACTTTTCTGTTATAAGTGTATAGCTTTCCTGTTTCAGACAAGCACCTTACTCAAGGGACTGGAGGATGCAGGGCTACATAGACTGAACTAACTTGGAAAATAAGGACTGTCACAGAACTCAGCACCTGCTGCATCTTGGATGTCTCTTTAGAGCAAATAGAGGCTGACTTGCAAATCAGAAGAAAGTCTCCAAGTGTGCCCCACCCAACATAAACACACCACTGCACATGTTATTCTTTTCCCAGAGAAAAAAATGCAAGAAAAAGTAATCTCAGCATGAGAGATGTTAAGCGTGATACTTAATAAACTTCTGAAAAAATGCTGGACCTCTTTTCATAGTGAGACTACTATGAAGACTAGGACAGGACAGGAGAGCACAGCACACCACAGGAGAGTGGAATAGAATAGAATAGAATAGAATAGAATAGAATAGAATAGAATAGAATAGAATAGAATAGAATAGAATAGACCATCCTCTAGCCAAGGAACTTGGTATTTAATGCAGTTCAGTGGTTTTATTTAATGTCACTTCAATGATTTTGCTTTAATATCAATGCAGACATTAATCTTCACCCCCTCGGTCCTTAGTGTGAAATGAGAGCACCTGTACACACCAGAAGAATCCTAATTCTGTACTGCCTTACAGTCATGAATGCAAAGTGAGCATGGATGTCATGGTGATGCTGGGATTTTAACATCCTTGGAACTTCTTTGCTAAAGTGAAACTGACTGCTTGAAGAGAAAGGCAATGAAGATCCAAATCTCAGTAGCGCTGGGAAAAATGTTCTTGTCATCTTAGTTACATACAGCAGCTGAAAGTTTGCCTTTGTTTGTCAGTTCAGGTAGATTTCATGACTCAGTTGTTTTACTAGAATAGCAAAAAGAATGTGGGCTGATGTTTAACCATTTTCACAGGCAAAGATAGTTGCCAATAAAGAGGTGTAACCAAGCAATTGCATCAAAATGGTTTGCTACCTAGATAGAAAATTATGAATCTAGTGCTGGTTACAAATTATGTCTCTGTAACAATTGTGATGAGTGCAAAAAAACAGATTCACTATTGGGATTCAAACTCAAAAGGACTGATAATCTGTGACAGATTAGGACTATCCAATTGGGTTATTTTGTTTTTCTGCATTTCAACTTGAAACAATAGTGAATGTTTTTCACTGAATAAAGAAAACATTTGAACTGTTGTATTACTTTGAACTTTTCATTCTTTACAAAATTAGAGGGTTTGCCTTCTTTATAATTCGAATTTTACCTGATGTGGTAAAAAAGTGGTAAGTGTTGATGTTTGACATTGTTAAAAAACCATAGCAATATGTTCTATGTTCAGCTGGTTGCTTTTGTTTGTCGCATTAGCTGATCATGCTCTACTTTAATTATGTAAAGTCAATACACAGTTTGACAGTCTGTGTTACATTATCAGCATTAATAGGATAATGAAGAAATATTGCACATAATTATATGGTGAATAAAAATATATTCCCTACACAAATGTACAGGCAACAAGAGAGTAGCTGCTGCAGCAAGCATCACAGGCCTGCAGCCATAGGGTGGGGTGTGGGACCACTTCCAAGTCTGATGAACCTCCAGCTGAGACCCAAAGCTGAAACAAAATTAAACTTGGGTCTATATCATGTACTCTCACACTTCACTCTATTTTCAGTGGGAAGGTGTTTTAGTGGTCAAGCCCAGATGGAACTGTTGTGTACCCTGACAGTTGTCCCAGTGTGACAGTTGGAGCTCCTGGATGCCAGGGAATGCTGTGTAGGACAGCAATCCGTACCTCACATAGCTATAATGGCTGATGGGCATTAGAAAATTTCAGTTCATCTTTAAGGGCCATTGACACTGACAGTCATTGACATTTTAATCAGTATATGAAAATTCAGCTGTATTGCTTCTTGAGAGCCCGGCCCTACTCTCTTGCACAGCCAAATTGTCTACACATGCTGTAACAACACATTCTATAACTTCTAAGCACTGTATATGCATTACACTAGATAAATTTTAACTAGCTACTGTTAAAATTGTCATTAGAGAAAATGAGTAACAGAGCTGTGAAATATCAAAGCTCTTCTAAAAGTGCAATTTTGGAAAATTAATTTACCTCTTAACAAAGAGTATTGAAATACTAATCAACATACCACAATTAAAGACTGGCATTGCTGATAGGATTTACAGAGCTATAGAAAAAGAGTTAAACCCTTCCTTATTTATTGGATTACTTAATCCTTTGGCAGTTTGCTATGTGCTAAAATTCATGAGTTTTTTAAAAAGAATTGCAATTTTATGTATGTTGTGCATCCCAACAGAATTCAACTAGATTTTGTCTTGTGTCATATGTTAAGGGAGTATCAGAGGAGTATTGTGAGGAAAAAATCAGTTCTATTTAGTTCTCAGGTACCTTGGTTCTCCACTGAGCACAGGGCTTACTGGACAGCATGTTTGAGAGTTCAGATATTTATGCTATGAAATACTTCCAAATCCATCCTTAGCCCCAGCTGAATGTTCTTTTTTTATCATTTCCTTTTTATTTATGATTCACCACATTTATTAAGATAAAAGCCTGCACTGCAGAAACAGTCTAAAGTATACCCCCTACATACAAACTGATCTCCAGATTACCAGCAAAATTGCTGCCTTTGTATACTTATGGGCTGATGTGATAACTGAAAATAACTTCCATTAGGACTATAAAAACTCCAGCTGATACCAAATGAATTTCATTTGATACCAACAGAGAAAAATATTGGCTACTGAGATATTCTTTGTTCATGGTTATTTACAGTTAGCCATAATCTGTGTACTATTCAGGAATCAGAAGTCCCCAGATGTTTTGCTTTACATCATGTGGTTAAACACAAGCTTTTCCCTGTCTGAATAACTAACATCCATATATTCATATGGAATTCTTCTCTCTTGCCCAGTATGGTTTCTGTATCTTTCATTCACTGCAAAATACAGTTCTGGTAAAGGGGATATAGTAGCTTGACTGCCACCTATTTTGATTTTATTTTTACTTCTGCAGAATTTCCTGAAGAGATTGCTCTTTAGATTCATGGAAGGTGGAGGTAGCCAGTGTTACAGGCTATGGTGAAATTATGTTTTCCTTAGTATCTTGCTAAACCATATTGCACATGCAGAACCAGGGCACTTTTGTATAAAGACAAGACCAAGATGCAAATATTTAATACCACGGCATCCCTAAGTAAAGTGATTATGTACATCATCTACTGAAGGTCACAGAGATTATGTTAGTGCATTTCAGTGGATCAGGAAAAAAAACATAATTTGATGGGTAATTGGAATGCTCTGGTGTTGTTGTATAGCTCCAATACTTTCTTCCAAAGCACAGGGACGCTTTTCGGTAGCCATGAAAATAACACTGTGAAACAATGCTGTTTGATCCAGCTGCACATTACTCTCAGTTTGCCTTTGCTGTGCAATTAGTGACTCAGAGTCAGACAAAAAAAAATCTAACCCAAAAATATAAACCAAAGCCATAGTTAAAATTATTTGATATCTTATCCTTTATCTGAAAAGAAGGTCATAAAAGGAGAAGTCAGTGGATTGCTAAATGTAAAGCTCTTGTAATTTACAAATAACTTTCCTTTTTTTTTGTAGTTCACTTATTTTTTTCTTTCTTTCATCCTTCAATGTAAGTATAATTAATAATTTTATTTCCACAAAGACCATTTTCATTGGGTTCATTTTTTTTGTCTTGTATTTCTCTAATTCTTTTTTATATGTATTTACATATTTTCCATTTTTATTTTTCAGTCTTGTTTTGTCTATCTAGAACTAGTAAACAGCAGCCTTCAAATGAAATCAAGTTATTTAAATCTTCCTTATAATCAGAAGAGAAACAAAGACACTTTCAGACAAAAGCCTATCCCATGTAAAAGTAGGTGCCTAAGTCAGGAGGGTAAGGAGTCCTCTGGAAGGTATGACTTTGCTTCCTACAGCATGAGCCTAAATGATAAACTTAACAGACATCTAATTTTTCCACAGCTCCTGGTGGATGAGATAAATTCCACAAGACACAGTTTGTTTCATGCAGCCCCAGTGATATATAAAATTATATTGCTTGAAACTTATTTGCCCAAAAGTAAATGTGTGTCCTGGACAGGCATTTATGGAAGTCTCTTCCAGTTCCTAATGAGCTACCTTTCCTATTCACAGTTCCAGAAGGCCTGAAATGTTGGGGTTTTATTTCTTCTCATCTTCTTTATAGTTTCCTTGAAAAGAATGCTAGACATAAACCCACATTTAGATCACACTTAATCCCAGCTATCTGAACCCTGTTTCTGGAGTGAGGTCTCAATTGTTGCTTCCCCTGAAATCAGCAAAGTTTAAAATTATTCTAATTTTCTGAAAATCAAGCCATAAGATAAGTCTAGAGAATTTTGTACATTTTTTAAAAATTAATCTTTCATACTCCCATGTGGATGCCTAGCTCTGAATAATCTTGGTCCTGCATCCAGAGATTGCTGAGGACATAACACCAATGCTGTAGCGCGGCTGTTGTCATCCATCACAGGTGCTTTCCTACCATGGAGGACAAGTGTCTGTTTCTATTATGTGATGGAATACAGAGATCTTCAGTTAAGCCCTGGATGAACGATTACATCCATATGACAACCCAGCAGGGATGTCACTGGGGCCCCAGGAAGGATGCCCAGCCAGGCCCAGTGTCCCTGTGAATCGCAGTGGTGAGGTACGGATCTTGCTCAGTTGAAGTCAGCTGGAGGATTTGCTTCCACACCAGGGTGAGCTGAGAAAAAATGCTCCTAGATGCTCAAATGCACTTCTGATTCTAAGCTAATTTCTGCTATTGCAAACTTAGAAGTACTGGGTGCTACTAAATTTGTGCTCAGCACAAGTAAGGACAGTAGGATTATGTCCCCTGGTAAGCTTCAGTAGCAATTATGGAAGAGGAAATATCAATTATTAGAAAGGTCATTTTGCTGGAAAATTATATTGAAACATCAGCTAATTTCATACATTCATGTCCAGCAGTCCTTGTTATTTTAGGAACAAATATGCTGAGATAAAACTGTAAACTCATACAACCACAATCAACATTTTTAACATTTACAAATGTTAGCATGAGTGCATCAGATGGTAGAGAGTTTCCCATTGACTTTGTCTAAACTTTTCCTGAAGAAATTTTCAAAAATTTTTCCCATCTCCTTCATTGACAGACTTTTCAAAATAGGATTTTTTCGGTGTCTCTCACTATAAAATCTTCTTAGCTGTTTAAATATTTGTGGTTTGGCTTTGTTTTGTAGTTACAGAATAATCTTTTCAGTATAAACTTCATGACCACCCAGAAATAAAGATGAATTGCTTATACCAAACTCAGAAAAGAAACAAATTTTACCATTTCTTTACTCATAGGAACACTGCTAGGATATTTATTTCTCCAGACTTCGGACTTAGATCTCCCAAGGCAAATAATGGCTTTGGCCTTTCTGCTCAAACATCTTCTGTACGCAGTTTTAGCCTTCAAAAGGAATTGAAGTTTTATAGTTTCCTGCTAAAAACTAAACAAAAGTAGACTAAAACACTGAAACAAATGAAATTAGGCAGCTTGAATATTTTCAGGTTTTTTAGGTTTGTTTCAGCTGTCTCAATTTAAGAAATGAGATTTTCTTTTGGTCAGCAAGCAACTCAGTCTGCTGCCTCATAGAGCTCTACTTACTACAGATCACCTATAATGCTTTTCTAATCATGGCAACCTAAGACCTTGCAACCTGTCAGTCATTAATTTTGCTACCACAGTGTTCAAGAAACTGGAGCCAAGAAGTTTTTCCTCTTAGAGATTTGTTATAGAAAACTGTGATAGTGAAAAAGGAATTAATATAGCACTGTAGTTCTTTATTTCAGCACTGGTGCTCTATATTTCTGTAGTGTAGCACCACTGTAGTTCTTTATTTCAGCAATTCTGAAGCAAAGAACCAGCTTTGAGACCAGTGTTATGAAGTCCAAAAAGTAGAACAGGACATAGCTGCCTTAACCTTAAAGTAAGGAAGTTTAGATTTTTTTATCTACTTCAGCACTGAAAAGGGATCTTGTAAAGAAGTAGATGAGGTCTAAGTCATAAATCAGGATATATAACCTTTGGGTTCTATACATAGATGCAAACATGTGATGACTTTCATGATCACAAGAGTGGAATGACTTTCGTCCTTGACACATATTTTCGCCAGAATCTGTCAATGTTTGTGCTGCCAAATCCTCTGTACTGAGCCACTCAATGACCTTCAGAATGCCTGGTACCAAGGTCCATTCAGCTGACAACTGGCCAATTTTCCAAGATAATGACAATGGAGAAGCAGAGATGCATATTGTCTGTTAGGTGGCTTAGGCTGTATTTACTGTTGAGCAAGTGTTTTGTTTCTATGGAAAAGAGAGAATGAGAGTCCTTTAAGCTCTGATCAGATTGACAGATTGGAAACACAATGCTGAAAGATTGCTTACCCTGCAGCTAAGCCTGTATTTTTAAAATGATGCTATACACCGAAAAGTGACTGAATAAATGGCCCAATTTTTATTTTATTATTTATTTGGACTTATGAGTATATAAAAAGTGGGTAAACTGTGTTTTGACATTTTAAAACCCCCACAAATCAAACTACAAAGGGAAAATGAGCAGCAAGTACCATTATGTACCAGAGAGTGGTAAGGAGGCAGTCATCATAAAAGATCACAGGGTATGTTATTTTCTGGCTTTCCCAGCCTGAATCACTCCTGAAACCAAGAGAAAATCATCAGTTCTGTGGGACACTATGAATGTAAGAACTAGTTTCTTATGGATCTAGAGTACATTCAGTTATTCCTCTTTCCTGCCTTTGCTGAGAGCAGCTCTAACATTGCTTTCCCCATTTCTCTGTCAATACAGAAAGAGGTAATGTTGATTTTGATCACTGTTTAAATTCTGTTCAGATCCTGCCAGACAAGCCAGCCCCCTTCTAACTTGTGCAGCTACAGCAAGACAAACATTCCCAAGCACAGCAGGTGATACTAGAAACTAATTAATCGTTCTGCCAAGGATGGGCACGCCCCAGGGGACAGTGAGTTCACAAGCTTTCTTTGGTTCTGCAGTGCTGACAGTATAACACAGTCTTGGATAACACAAAAAAGGAAGCTGGTACAAAAAGCCTGGAAAAAACCTCATTTTCTACCATCACCATTCTCCAGAGTATTTTCTTCTCTACCACAAAAATTAATCAACACTCAAAGATAACTACACAGGTCTCTAACAGAGATTTGAGATTTTGAATCTCTAAGAGAGATTCAAATTGACCAGAATTTTGTGGGCTACCAACTTGAGTTCTGGGAATTCCTCATTTACCAGAAAAAAAAGCCATTTCAATCTTGTACAGGGTAGCATCTCCATTCTAGGTCCTTCTTCAATCCAGATTTTTTTCGTGCAAACACAGGTGTAAATAGTCACCCCAGGACAACAGGGTGTTTCTGTGCTGAAAGCTGTTGTTTTATGAATACCTAGGGGCCATTTTCATACTACTTAAATTAATGATCCTGGTAACTGGCAAACATATCTGAGCTCAAGAGACCAAAGAGTGATTCAGATCAGTGGGCATCCAGGGCTACCAATGTCGGTTCCTCAAGTGGCCAGTGAAGAAAAGGAGTTGGACATTCGAAGTTGTCGCTTCATGTACTTTTGTCATCATTTCTCTCTGCTGCTCACTATAGCAGGTGCTAAGGTCTCCCAGTCATGGGTGATGTGTATCTCTCCTCCACCTCTTGAACTTTGTGTAACAGCAATGACCGGTGATGAAGGCCATTATTGAACTCTGACTGCCTGCTGATTACACATCTAGACTAGGATAACCATCTAACAGAAAGGAACAGGCACTTTCAATGGCCAGGTCCTTTCACTTATCTCATGCATTTTAAGTATCTGTCTTACCTGAGATGAACCCTGGAACCGTACACCTCAATCTCCCTCTTACCTATTAACTGATTTTGTCCACGCCTTATCCTTGGACACATAAGGAGATTTTAGCATGTCCCCAGCTCTGCAAAATTACCAACAATTCTAACAAACAAACTTATTTACTCAGACATTTGGTAGATAGATTTGTTTTCATGCTAAGATTAAATTGCTGTATTGTCGATACACTGGAATGCTTTTCTAATATTTGTTTTCTAGAGACTTCTTGTTTTAATCTATTCAATTATTGATTGATGGATATTCTCAAGGGGGCACTGAAGTCAATGAAAAGTCAAATCAGCCTCAAGTCTTCCACAACAGTGCCTTACACTGTTAACATACACTAAAACTTCAGTCATACAGATAGTTTCACTCTTACCTTATCCTCTTTCCACTGCTAATGAATCCAGATTATATTATTTAGCTAGTCAAAAAGATGCTTTGTTTATTCTTTTTTCTGGGACACTGACCTTTAGGGTGAGTTCTATAAAACAGCAGGTTCTACATATTTTATATGTATTACTTTAAGCTGGTCTATTTTGCAGTGGGAGAAAGAGAGAAATATGAAGAAATAGCCACAAAATAAGTAACACCACATGCCTATAGGATATGTGTGCATTTGAACATGAAAACTCCAGAAGTATTTACTAGACTTTGAAAACAGCACAAAAAATAAACTTACTCTTTACCTAATTTAGCTTTCCTGATTGGCTAAATATCCTTTATTTCCATATATGCCACAAAACCTGGTCTGACTCAGGATTCAACAGCAGTTCCTCAGAATGGTTGTCCCTTGAAGATCAGCATGGGACATGCATTCTGCTGATCTACATGGTTGTCCCTTGGAGATCAGCAGAACCTGACTGCATTTGTTGAGTTGAATAAGACAAATAGGGGGATTTTTCTAAAATTTTTATTATTACTGTTTTAAATTTCCTATAACACAAGTATCCATTTGGCTTCCTTGACTTGCTGTATTCACTTTTCTGGTTGTCTAGAGCTGTCTTTTAACTAAAAGTCTTCATCTCTTCTCTTTTTTACATCTACCACTTTGTGCCATAAGGGTTCTGCTCTTCAGTGTTCCTTGAAGTACAACCAATCTCTGCCATCTTCCATATCCTATTTGCTCATCCCATTCCTGTCACCTGTTTTTGCCCTTTCTAAGCTGCTCTCTTTGCCCAGGGCTCAGTGTCCTCCTGAAGAAGGAAGGCAGTCTGGTAATATGAGTGTAATGTCTAAACACAAGCGTCCAGTTAAAATTAAACTGACCTTTCCCCATCACTTCCTCTGTATTTTCACCTTTATACAAGAAAACCTGGATCTATATGGAATAATATGGTCTCTGCATTTTACTTGCATGGTCCTTGGCTCCAGTCCCACAACAGTTGCTGAACTCACACAGACCGGCAACACAATGCTGTAATTTGTTGATGCAGTAGAGAGAAAGAACATTATTTTCCACAGTCCACTTGGTTTTGGTGCCTGACTTAAGTATGTCTCAGAAGCAGCTGAAGTTCTTGGTGCCCAGTGAGAGGAGATGGTCTTTCTACCCAACATAGCTGCCGGAACACTTGGAAAGCACCTTCCATGCATTTCTCGTGTAAGGAAATAAAACACTTGAAATCCATTTCTGGTAAACATTTAGTGCTTCCATTGAAAGTACAAGAAAACAAAAGGAATGTTGAGTGGTCAGGTCACAGATGTGTCCTCCTGTGCCCCTCCTGACAATAAACAGCCCCTAGTGCTGCCCTGGGATGATCTGAGCTATAGTCAGTCGTATTCCAGACAGAAATGCAGGAGACACAGAGTTATATAAGGACCCAGGGCAATGTTAGCAGTAAGTTGTCATCTCACCAGATTTTTGTCTGTCCCAGTGATGGCTGGAGAGGAGCATCTCCTCAGGTGAGCTTGCCTTGGCCTTTTGATCATTCCTTTTGAGTTTCTCCCACTCTGGATGAGTGCTGCAGTTGCTAGACCTCTGCATACAGAGTGAGAGATGTTATGACACAGGTAGAGCCTGAATGTACCTAGCTTTTTGTCATTCTGCAGGAATTCAAGCAAGTACCTGCTACATAGCTTTAGGGAAAAAAAGTAGGGACCCATCTCCCAAGAAACAGTCATTTCAGGGAGACTGTTCAGACAATTATTAATAAACACCAGAAGGACTTTCAAATTTAGTAGAGAGGTCTCTAGAGAGCTGAGGTACATAAAAAGGTATCAAGTAATCCTGCAAAGGGAAGAGACCAGGTTGCTGTCTCACCCCAGGATAGGTTTTAATCACTGCCAGTGAGTATTGTTTCCTCCAAGGTCAAAAACGCCAGGACAATTTTATTCCTGCCTGCCTCTCACATCAAACATGAACACATCTGCATATCATTTTCAAATGCAGGGCAGGTCCTGAACCCTTGACTATTTGCTGATTGCTGTGACTTCTGTGAAACATAATGAACTTGGGTACTGGCAGAGAAATAGGCTCTTTGGAGGAAGAGGATTATGTTGCTAATGGGCAAAACCCATTATTTTCCTTAAAAAAATGTACATATTTGCAGCACATCACAAATATTTCCTTAAACCTAGCATGCTGATGTGGAAAAAACCCTCTTAAATAGCTGGGAAAAAATGTGTTTACTTTGCAGTGTCAGGACATTAAACTATAAAATGTCTCAACTTATTTAAATCTGTACAGCAACACAAAGTGTACTTAACCCCAGATGTTGCAGAAATATGATCTGCAAACTAATAACACCATATTTAGAGGCTGGATATCACAGCAAACAAACTTGCTGCCTTGCACAAGACTTCCCTTTTTGTTTGTGTGATAGTTGCTTTTGTTTCTACATTGGAAAACAGCTAAACAGAGAATATTTGATTAAAGAAAATCCCATTAGCACTATGAGATACACAACAGTGCAACACCCTGGCTCTGCTACAGCACGGGGACAAATGAAGCCACAATGGAATTAAGTTTTCCATACAGAGAGAAACATGTTTTGTTCACTGTCCTACACCCCAAATTCACATGGGGAGAGGAGGCACTTCGCACCGTGTGGAAACTGTTAAAAGGATGTGAAAACAAATGTCTTTAATTGAAATTGTCATTGCTGAGGCAGACTGCTGTCTGGGGTATCTTGCTGAAAAGTGACAGCAACAGCAGGGTAACAGTGTAAGAGATTGTAAACCCAGTTTCCATTATGCACTAATTCAGGGACCACATATGGGATGCTATCACATTGTTTATTTTAAGACTTAACACTAAGGGTGAAAAGCCTCTTGGTGCTGCAAGGCTGAGAGTTGGGTAGGAAGCACAATCCAGGTCGAGGACTGGAAATTTGTGCTCTCTGCTGCTGACCTGCTGTGTAGCCTTGTGCCACTGACGTCGTCCTCCCTGCCTGTGTCTCCTCTCAAGCCCTGTGATTATTCTGTCTCTTGACATCAACATTTCCTTGGGGATGGAGGCAATCTTTTGCAGTGCATGCTTAAGTACCAATACAACACCGTTGTGAATAATAAGTGATAATTTGCACCACTGAATTGTCTCTGGAAGGTCTCACTTCTCTCCAGTCCAGCTCTCCAAATTCACAGCAGGACAATCTGACAGAGACTTGTCAATCCTGGAACAATCCTTCCTAAAGGATAATATTTCTTTAATTTTTTTTTTTTAAAAAATTCTTTTTTATATTTGCTCCTTTTTGCTCAGTGAAGTCTTGAAAGTTTGACTATGTGAGTTTCGTTCACTCAGGCCTGGGCTCTGTAGATGTGTGTTGCTGCCAAGCACACATCAGCAAAGAGCCCAGGCACAGTGTCAAGCTGTCTTCTTCAGCTCACCCAGACAAGATCAAAGCTGTGACACATCAGTCCTACCTCTCTTTCTCACTGGAATATTTATAGCCAAGCCATGTTCTTTAAGGGCAGGTATCTAAAGCTGATGCAGGTACCTGGATGTCAAGCACAAAGCTGAGAGCTGATGCGTGTGGTGCTCTCCAGCACTTCTCTTTCAGATCCTGCTTCAGCCTTTAAAGCTCTCTCGAAACCCAATGTCATCTTGTTTTTTTCTGGTTTTACATAAATTAACCCAGCAAAGCACGAAGGAAGTTGAACCCCAGAATGAGAAGCATTTTGATTTTTTGCTTCTATAAATCAGACAAAAAGGCTTTATCTCTTTAAAGGAAGATGGAGAAAGCAACTCGTGCTAAGCCAGACTGATCTTTCTGAAATTAGAAGACAAAGGTATTGCCAATTCAGCCAAAATGGTCTCAGTGACATGAATTAGCCTGATAATATATTCAGATAGGCCAAAACTATCTGCTTCTCCATTAGTTCACAACATGAACAAGCTATAAACAAGCTGTTTCTCTTTCAGAAAAAAAAAGAAACTTAAACCAAATAATTAGTGAATTTTATATTCCCATTCAGAGAATTATATAACACTAACACTACTACTTAATTCATAAATAGCCTCACTTGTCCTGCATGCTCTCACTTCTCTAGTTTTTGAAATATTAAGTCCTTGATAGCATCCTTTGTACTCTCGGTTTAAACACTACATGAGCTAATTAGTTTTGTATACATGCGTAATGTTCATGTGAGGTTCCTCTTCTTTGTGCATTTATGCATCTTTGACACAGACATGGGAATGCTCTGGGCACGTGGCAGTTTGCAGACTATTCTGGAGTCACTCATGGCAAGAATTTGACTGCTGCCTCCTCCTCCTGGCATGGGGAAGGCCAATCCCCAGGCTTCAATGGGGCTCAAAGCCCTGCTCAAGGTGCACGCTCTGGTCGTGCAGCATGCGGGTAGCAACCAAAACCTGACCAGACACTGTCTCTCCTGTCCCTGTGCCTGCTTTCTCCAGGAAGGGAAGCTTTGAAAATAGAAAGAGTTACATGTAGCTTTCCCCATGTGAGTGACTGGGGAAACTGAGCATGGGGCAGTTCCCTTTTGCACTTCTGTTTACACATATCCTGAGTCTCTTCATCATTACCCCCCTTCTAAGGGAGTAGTCTTGTTCCCCCAAGTAGTCTCTTATTTGTCCCTCAAGTCACATTTTTAGCACATATCCCCCTGCCTACTGAGGATGCTTCCAATTTTAATTCAAAAATCATCTCCCTTTGACACAGATTAGTGTCTTCACACTTTTGTAATGGAAAATTATGAGAAGAAATAAATAATCATGAGTTTCTGGTACCAGAAAGAATTTTTCCCCTAAAGGAAGGGATCCTCAGCAATTTCAGTTGTCTGCATAATTAATTTTTTTTGTGTCCCTCATTTGAAGTCTCTGTCACACTTTGCAAATCCACACCAGGGCACTGCAGCTATTGCTGTAGGGCATAAGCCATTTATATTCTCCAAGTCCCATTTTGGAAGCCTCAGTCCCACTGAGTAGATATTATACATTCAAGGAATCTCACTGATACCAAAATGACTAACTGTGTGAGTGCAACTCACAGCATCAATGAGCTACGTGACCTACTCGGTAAATTAGCATTGCTTTGCAAATGCATTACAAAGCAATTCAGACACTGTGTATTGCAGAAGGAATGGGCTGAATCACCACCACCTTTACCTCACAACTGGCTGAGGAGGGGAAGGAGGGGCTGCTTTGGCTTGGTTTTTCCTGAAAGATTTTTATTGGTTCAAACAGGAAATATGTACTTATTGGGGAATAGTAAAGAAGGGTCTGAGTACAGGAAGCTGGATTGAGTAATCATAAGACAAGTGAGTGCTGAGTAGATGTGATCTTCTCATAGTTTGTTTCACTTCCTTCAGTTCAAATGTGTATTATTGTTAATATTAATCTCAGTGTAAAACTCAGCACCAGACATGAAATACTACGCATGCTATGAAAATGGTAGGCTTTGTGAATGTTGTTAAAAAGTCAGTCAAATTCAGAATCACATCTAAAAACACCTTTCAGCTTTTTCCTCTGCTTCCACAAGTGTCTGTAGTACCTTATTATTCACATATTCACATTATGCCATTGCTTACTCTCTAACTGCAAATGCAGAATTCATAGGCTGACATTTTTTCATTACTTATATTCACTTCAGAAATACCTCGAATTGAACTCTATTTTCTCTGACATAAATTACTTTGTTTTTGAGTTCAGAACTATAAAGTGTATTATTTTTGCCATGACTGTCACATGATATCTTTTCTATCTTTTCATCTTTTTCTAGAGCCTCTGTTCTACATAAAGTGTGAATAAATTTTATTTGGTTTGTTTTGACTTGACTTGTTTCGTATTGTTGTCTTCACGTTTTTTTTTAAGTCAGAACATGCATTGTGCATTTTGACCAGGGCAAATAAGTGTGTTTGCTGTCCTTCCTTTGAAACAAGCATTAATAACCTAGAGTTTTCCCCAAATTTAATCTTTGCTTCCCCAAAACTGCTGCTCGGCTATGGCTCCTTTTAGATTGACCTCACTGAACACAGCTGCTATTTCTTATGCATTCTCCTCTGCCAGAGTTCTGACTTATTTAAACAATGGGAAAAAAGCACTGCCTCTGCCTTTTTCCCCTTGAGAGGAGACTCTGCTCCATAATTCTGAATAGTTCCCCTAAGATGGTAATGTGATTTGGTTAGCAACTAAAATATTTGAGGAAAGATAACCTGGGTTGATTTAAAAATAATAGTTCAATAGATTTTAAGGTCATTGAAGCTGCTCTGATTATATGGGTCACATTCCTACAAAACAGTAGGCTAATTCCCATCTGAGTTAAACAGCATATTTTTGAAGCCAAATCACTTTTGAACTAAAGCTACATCCCTTGGTAAATCACTCCAACAATTAATTACCTTTGCTACTTAAAACTGTGAATCCTCCTCAAAATGTCAAACTTTGGCTGGCAAACCAAAATACACAAGCTCTTGCTTCTTCCACAGGGTTAGCAATCTTCTGGTGTCAGATACTCCCCTCCTCTCTAGGGGTGTTCAAAGGCTGCTGTCAGCTCAGCTTTGAATCTTCTTTTTCAGGGTAAAGGGGCTGCTTCCACAAGACCCTTATGCCAGTGTATATTTTCCATACTTGTAATCGCAGATGTTTGTTCCTAAAATCCCTTTAGATTCCTAAAATTATCTCCTCTAAAATCTCTCCAGTTTTCATTTCTCTTGTTTTGTTTTTTTTCCTTTTAAGCCTGGCACTAGCATGGGGCACAGTATTCTGCAAACAATTCTGCTTCTGCTGTATGGGAAGGCGGGGGTTGAATACACACTCCCGCCACTCCTGCATGACATCCTGCTGTTTACACCACCTTGGCTCTCACATCTATGCTCTCAGCTAGCACATCACAGTGAGAGCTCATGATCACTTTGTTAACCAATGAGACTGGCCATGAAAACTTAAAATGTAACTGCTTGTTGATAGAAGATTTTGAGACTAATTTTCCTGCCTTACTCCATGCTCCAATAGACACACATATGTAAAAGAGACAGAAAATGAAATGCATCGACTGCGACTTGCTGCTGTAATACCACCTGGGTATGGCAGCTGGTTTTCTCTCATGTCCTCAGTGGGTGAGGTTCCCCAGGCCAGCCAAGAGCTGAGGAGATGAATGTGGTGACAGGAACCAGAACAGGGGGAACACAGCCCTTTCTCCAGCAGGGCTCCAATGCCATGCTTCTGCCATGCACAAATTTTTCTGTCAAGAGGAACAGCAGTGGCGTGGCATGGCACTGTCAGACCCCAAGTACAGAGTGGCTCAGCAGTGTAATGTCATCCAAAACCCAAACATCATGGTGTTCAGCAGACAGGTGTGAGAAGTGGGCTTTGCCATTTTGAATCACCAGTTTTTTGTTGTCCAGGGTCAGAAACTCCCACCAAAGGTTTTCCCAATCCATGAACAGGTCTTCCACTATGCCTTTGGACCTCTTCAAAGTCTCCATTGCCCAAAGTGCCTTTTGGCACTTCCTCTTTCCCCATTCATCAGGTGCACACAACCCTTCTGAAATATGGTTACAGGCTTGGAAACAGGTATTTGGACTGAATAGACAAAGTGCTGGGCAGCAAACTCCTTAGACTGACCAAACACCTGGCCTCCACAGGTGACTCTGCATTGGGAAGGAGCACACAACCTTTCTTCCACAGCTGTTCCCTTGCACTACGTTCTTGGACAGACTTACAAAGAGCTATGCAGTTAGTACCCCATTTCGTGACAATTTCAGGTCCATACTTCAAACTCTGCTTTGGCATCCTGTAGCACTCTGTCCTCTGACAGAAATATTGCTCCCAGGCTCAACTCCCTACTCTGCTATCACTTTCTCCCATTCCTATTTTCTTTACTTTAACTGGGCTGACATTTTTATCCCAACATGTTCACTTCAAAGTTGACCGACTGTTTATTCTTTGCTTCTCTCACTTTGTTTTCATCTACTTTCTTCATGTCTCTATGTGTCTTTAAGAATACATATTTGCATCTTCAGTATGAGTGGCAAATTCCAGTATGGGTTATGAAAACAACAGCCGAGTGACTGTTGGTTCATGTGTCAAGTCAGCCACACTGCACTGATTTGGTTTGTACACCTTGTGCAAGATTTAAAAAACTGTCATTATATATATTATAACACATGGAGTTTTTCATTGGCACACTCTGGATGGCATGATATGGAAAGTTAACTTTCAGAGGAAGCTGAGAACAAATGGCAGTCCAGCAGAGTTTTAGATAAAATTCCCTTGGTTTTATTCCTCTCTTGGAATTCTTGACAGAATTTGCTTTCTCTTTTGTGTGTGTGTACTCATGTTTATAGTTTTGCATATTTCCTATAAAAGAGATGTATTAAAAGGAAAAAAAAAAAGAGAGGAAGAAGCAGGCAATTATTTTTGCCCCTAACAGCTAAATATCAATCTATGTGCCAGTTTGCCTTGTGAGCCAATATGGCCCTGACTCAGCAAAGTTCCCATCCACACTTAACTGTAAGCTTGCAAATAGTCTCATTGACTTTACTTCGCCATATGTTCAAGTTTGACTGAATTGAGACTTCTAACAGATGTACACAACCTTATTAAATACAAAACTGAGGAAAACAAGGTGCCTGGCTTCCTCAATAGTCTGAAAATCAGGCAGGAGCATTAGAAAGGTTAATCACATGGTTGAGGTTTAGGGTGGAAATCAACCAAGAAAACATTAACTTTTTCTTTTCAAGCATCCCCTTCCCTTCCTGACCCTGGCACTGACGCCCTAGATAAATGCAAACCTAGATTCATACTGTTCTGACTTGGTTTTGCAAAATCTGCATCAAAAGGTTTTGCAAAACCAAAGCTAAAGTCAGCACAGCCTGTTTGCTGCAGTTTGTCTAATGCTGGAAAAGGTGGCATAAATAAGATTGGTCTCTGCAGCTTAGATGCCTTTGATTGCATAGCCTGCCATTAGCTTTCATTCATAGCCTGTCTTGGATTACCCCACCCTTTTTACAATTATGTCTCCAAAGGTTTGATTTCAGTAGAGGACTCAAGGCATTTACTTCTGTTTTCTTTAGTCACCCCTTGAATAAAAACATACATGTCATCTTCAGCTGAAACCACAACCAGCTCTGCTTCCCAAAGAAAAGCAAAATGTGAATGGATGGACACTGGACACAGAAAAGGACAGAAGAATGATGGTCTTTAGAGAACATGAGACAGCTTTTAAAAAGGCAGCTGAATATTCTTGTTCTGTAGCTCTGAACCCTAAAACGCTTCAGCCTAAAATAGTAAAGTAAAAACCGTGAAATCAGAGCACCAAGTTTTGTACTGCTTTATAATCCTATTCATCTCATCTGACCTGAGACTGGTTGGGAAGCCAGCTCCGAGAGCAAAGGCCAGGGACCATTTCATTGCCTAAACCTGGAACAGTGGGCTGTGAGACTGCAGCATTTTGAAAAATCTCTGATTTTGCAATAAAGGTCCAGGGTGGTCAAAATAAAGAGAATTACATCAATCAGCAGCATTTAATGGACACCTGTGAGTCTTCCAACTACAACTTCATAAAGATTAATTCTGTTGTATAGCAGAGGGTTGCAAAGTAATTACTGAAAATATTTCCTGACAATTGAGAAAGCAACAAGACCTGGAAATTGTTCTGTACCCAGAACTTGGAGAGCAACTGTTGTGGTTCAGCAACCAACAGGAAGAGGCACAGGACAAACTGCTGAGCACCACTGGTGATCTCAGGAGAGATCCCCAAGGGTACTGGTGATGCTTAGGTTGATGTAATGGATTGAGTTCCTCTTCAGCTGGGACAGTCATGTCCAGGCAGCTCCTGAGCATCATTTGCAAGGGTTGGAAAAACAGCTCTTTAGATCTCTCTGTTGATCTCAGATTCTGTTGACCAGGTGCGTGATTTAGTTGCTTACATTGAGGTATCTGGAATAATTTTGAGATATCTTGTTTATCACTGAGCAGATTTTCAAGGCATAATTGTCACAGTACAGCTAGTCTGTAGCTGGACATAAATCTGTATATAATAAGAAACCAAATTTGGCTCTCCTAGTTCATTAAACAAGTCTCTAGGTGAACAATCATAGGATAGATTTAAACTCAAACAGAGACCCCAACCAATCTCTTTGAACCCTAAATGCAGATGCATCATTGGCCAGAGAGCTGAGTGGTGTTGAGACCCAGACCAATCTGTTGTGTAGACTGGTGAGTTTTGAATTCCTTGTACAGGAAGGTTCCAAACAATAAAACACATTGTTTGTCCAGGACGCTCGGTGAGTTCGTGTTGTCCCTATGTCTGACCAACGACCCCACATAACATGTAGTAAATTGTGTGATACACCTGGTACCTGCAGAGAATTATCTGGGACACTCTATGGCATCTCAGAATGTGCTAGTCAATCACCTACACATAGGCAACTATCATTCCCCTAGGCCTCCACTGGCTATAGCAGGAGCCTGTACTCACAGCCCACAATTAGAGACACATACAGACACTTGGATTTGAGTTTCTTTATCGTTGAGCTGAATCCCATGCCTGCTGACCCAGCAACCTTCATCGTGCCCAAAACACACACGCACTAAAGGGCTAAAATATAAATGCTCACTGACTTTTACTCACTTCCAAATGGGCTCTTCAGAGTCAGCATACTAATTATTGTTTGCAGCTCCTTTCACTTTCTTTTTTTTTCCTCTCCCTCCTGTTCCTGTGCTCCATCAGTTATTTCAACTTCTTTCCTTCTTTCTTTTCCACTTCTTTTATCTATTGCCCTCTGTACACAAAACGGCCATCCTCCTTCAGACCCTGTGTGCTGAATCATGTCAGAGGCTTTAGAAATTAGCAAGGCTGTTTAGCAATGCAGCCAGCCAGTCAAGGACTACTGGAGAGAGCTTCTCCCCCAGTGCTGAGGTCCGTGTTTAGCCAGCTGGGTGGTGCATCTGACATTGCCCCGGCTGAGGGACACCTTTGATCTTAGTCCAGGTTAAGCCCTGATCAAATGCTCTTGTATGAAACAAGGTGCCACACAAAAGGAAAAAAAAGTAGCAACCAAGGTTTTGAAGAATTATGGGATTCAGATATCCCTGCTCTTGGCACATCCTGTCAGCTAACTTTAGCCATTTCCTGGTGTCTGTGCCAGCTCATTTTGATGTCATTTGGAGACACTGAAGTTGGATATTTTCAAATATCATGATGCTATGTTGTGAACGTATTTGAGCAGTCTCTGAGACAGGCATTTGAAGTGCACATCACTGTAATTCTATTCTGGGGTCACTAGACCCGTTGAGAAAAAAAAATACACAGGAGCACTGAAACGTGTGAGTAAGAAGTTAAATGCAAATTGTAAATAACTGATTCAGTTCTTCCAGGTACTCTGCTTTCATTGGATAGAAAGCTGTTTAAGACTATGAGTAGATTAAAATCTGGACCATTTCCTGGTACTTGGGTACATGTCTCAGCAGTGTCCCAACTACAGAAAGGTCAAGATCCCTTGGTGCATCTCAGTTTCCACAGAGAAGAAATTAATAGCTGTGCAGTGGAAAGGAAATATGCAGTCCAGACAGCAGCAGGCCAGGATGATGGGTGCAGTAATCCAGATTCAGACTATCTCTTGAACCTTTGGATTTTTAATCCCTGAGATCAAGAGCTCCCACAGGCAGAGAGCACACTGCTTTGTGTGCACAGTGCAGAGCAAGCTGTCAGTGCTGAGTAAATAATACATAACAAGTTTTATAACCAGGACTTAAAGTGTCTATCAGTTCTCTCTTGGCAGCTGCTTATTTGCTTTCTGTGGGAGCTGAGTGACATTTGAATGAGTGCATCCAGGCAGCGAGGCGGTCTGGGGAGCTCTGCCATCCTTCCTGCCAGCTCCTGGCTCTAGCACCTGATTCATGACACATGGGTGACATTTGGTTCCAGCCTCAAGCAAACCACAACAGAGGCATAGATTTGACTCTTCAGAGGGATTTCTAGGGGCGTAACAGGAGCCATTTTTCTAGGGCTTTAATAGTTCTGAATACACCAAAAGTACTGCTGCATCATCCTTGGGGCAGCAGTGTCCCTCTGCCACATTTGTCTGGCATTTGGAAGAGAGATGTTTTCCTGAACCTGAATCCTGGAGCTCAAAATAGAAGCAATACGTGCATTTTAGACCATTTCTCATTTGTAATTTGTACTGCCATTATATATTATATTTTCATTCCAAATGGAAAAATAGACAAGGTGAATATTTCACTCAGTTTTTCTTGTTTTTAAAGTTAAAAAAGCATTTTTCAAAGGCCTGGAAAGAACTTCTTACACAAACAAATCCTGTTTCCAGTTGCATCTTTCAATCATGTCACTTTATTTTTTTTTTCAGCTGTTTGTGCTCAATCTTGAGTCTACTCAGGCCTCTTGCAGCCTCTCTTCCTACAAGGAAGTAACTCCAGACCCTCATTCTTCCTCTGCCCAAAAACCTATTAATTTGAAGATGTTATATAGTACTAGCCTGTTATTATTTCTTAGTTCTGCTCTCTGCCTTGTCTTCTGCTTTACAGAATCCTGTTTCCCTGAGGTACTTGAATGCAGCAATCAGCCTCTGTTTCACTTGGCTCAGCAACCTCAGGTCCAGTTTGTTTTTATCTCATCTTCAGGCAAATAGCTTCCAGACAAAAAATGTACAAGCAGCTGTGCTCCATTGGGAATTTGTGCTTGGGAGAGAAAGCCACCTTTCTAGAAAAAGACCATGCCACAGGATGACATTTTCACTTGCCTCTCTCAGGAAGGAGTGTCAATCCCCCGAAAACATCATGAAAATGAGTCCTTGCAAGAATGCAGAGGAGCTAGGGCACAGATCCATACCACACATTCCTCACTGGTTTTCCTATACTTTTCCTCTGTGGCTCTAATCTCATTTTCACTCTTTCAGATGATTACTTATCTAGAAGCATCCCCTGATTTTGGGGCAACTGTGAAGACGGTCCCATACATGAGTCAATATGCCCACAGACAAACTCATAATTTACACCAAGCCTGGTTTCTCTGTCTGAAGCCCCAAGAGAGCAGTCCCTCCTGATATATGTTTATGTGATGCCTGTCTTTTGCATGGAGCTGTGAAATGGGCAAGATTTTCCTTTCCTGCTCTACATGTGCACAAAAATCACTAGAATCCTTTGTAGGATTTAACATGTTAATAGACTAGCACAGAGCACTAGAGCTGTAAAATCAACTCTTCTACTGCAGGTTTAACCTTCTCTTTTTCAGCATATACAAATAATGTATTTCTGGATTTAATGTTCGTCATGAGAACACGACAGCCAAAGCTCCCTTCTCTAAGAAAAATACAATTATAACTTATTTTAGAATGCTCTTTTTTAATGGGTTGTCAAAGATAGGATCAAATCATAGAAGGTTGTTAAAAATATATGTCACTCCAGACACTTCAACCTACACCATGTTTTCAACAATTCATGCTCTGAGGGAAAAGTTACCTTTGACATGCTCAGTATTACTTGCCATATCTGAATTTATTTATATTATATTCTTACCTTGCAGTCTTCGTGTTTCACTTCTCTTGCAATTAAATATTTCTTTTTCTTGGGTTGGATTTTGACTGCTCTTTTTTTCTTCCCCGAGCATGTACAGCACAACTGCTAGTGAAAAAAAAAAAAAGGTCCACTTACCCATAGGTGATAAAAATTCACAGTAATGCCACAGATGTAGCAGAGTGAGAATTACTGTAGCAGCAGGAACAGAAGATAAAAGAGGATTACATATGATGAAATGTAGTAATTGACTAGAAGTCACTGAAAAATACCAGATGGATGTCACTATTCCACACAGCTCTAATTTGCCTGTAGACTTTATTGAGCTTCACTTGAGCTTTGCTTTTAGTATTTTCCTGAGTGTAATTGGGGTTTATTGATACACTATTATGGGCCAGTTTATATGTGACCATAAAAAAATACAGTTTGAGGCCCCAGTTCAACCAGGAACACAGTACTATTCTGCTGAGCTGAAGACAGTCACATTAATGACTCCAATTAGACTCCCTCAGACCTTTGCATAGAGTATGAACAGTAAATGCGGCACACTGCATTTAAATTGCAGAAACATTTTCAGTGAGGGATTGCTGCATAAAAAGATCAGGCATGTAATTTCAGATACTGCCGAAAGAAGCTTATATGGGATTTTGATTCTAGTTTTGTGTATAAAGAAAACAAATCTACATACCATAATGACTTGCCAGAGCCAGTTTGGAGCTCTGCTTAGTTATCAAGAATTTATTTTTCTATTTATTTTAGCACTAAAGGCATGGGAGAAAGGAAATACTTGAGTTTTGCTCTTTTTTATCTCCTTCCACCTGGCAGTGGTTGAAATAAAAGGAGGTGAGGAACCACTAGCTCTCTCTCTCTTCTGACTGAGTGGGAGAGTCCTGCTACTTTTCTGGTTTGGCTGGAGAAATTGTGCCTCAGTGGCCAGGAATTTTATATTAGTTGGTACCTAACTCAAATCTTTCTGCCTTTCTGGCAAAGGATTAGAGCATCACATTTGGGAAGAAAAGCTACCTCACCTGAGTGACCCACTGTGAATGGATCTCCACAAGGGCCTGAAGTGTAGTGTTTGGGTAGATGAAACCAACACTCACCTCTGCACCTGCTTTTTGGCCACCCTCCCCTGTAGGGTGGGATGCACCATTTTGCCTCATCTCTCCCAAAAACCATTTGAACACTTCCACAAAGAATTTGTACAGATGTGCAGGGAGGCTGCTAAGCCAGATGGGCACTAGAAGAGACTTTGACATGGCACCTCTGAAAGAGCAAAACATGGAGAGATCCCAGGATCCGGGAGCCAGGAGCTAAGCTAGGAGCTAAGTCCAAGATCAGGTCAGAGGAAAAGCAGGTCCTGCAAAGATCTAGCACAAGGCAGGCAGCTTCAGGCAGCTGCTGGCCATGGCCTTAGCAGTAGCACTGCAGCACCAGCACTGCTGGACGTGCCAGCAAGCCCTGCCACTGCTACAGAGGTCTGTCTCCTTCTGTCCAAAATTACCTCCTCTAAATCACTAAATTGGCATCACTTGTTAGCTCTCCCTTCCCGATGCAGAGGCTTGCACAAGTGCTCTGCCTCCACATGGTTTCCTAAAAATGAAAAAACCCTTCCCACCCTCGGTAACCTGCTTCAAATCCTTCTTCCTAAAGCTTTCATTTGAACTGTGCTTTGACTGTAAGGCACTACATTGGCCATTTTGCTCACACAGGAAAGAAAACACAATTGTTGCAGTTTAATTCTCATGTATTGATTTTCTTTTATCCTCATAAAGACTCTTCCTCTGTTTGAATCTTGGAAGACCAGCTGGGAACACCAAGCAGTATAGCCCTGCTCTAGTTTGTGTGCTACATGTTCAAAATCCCACTTCTTTTCCTTCCCCCCTGCCAGAGCACCTGCATTCTGACAATTACCACTCTGGTTTCAGTTTTTCTTCTTCTTTTCTACACCCAGTCAGCAGGGTGACCTTTAAATACATCCAAACCTTTGCTGATGGTTGATTAGACTACCCAGATATGTCCCTAAAAACCCACCATGTCACTGACCAAATCAAGGTGCACCATAGCTGTGGCCATTAGTGACATTGAGTCACTAATCAGAATTTTTCACTAATTCTACAGTAGGTGATGTGTGCTGGGTGATGTGTTTTATTCATCTTTCAGGAAAAAAAATGTTTTTTTCCTTATTAATTCGTGTCAGATTATAGCCAGTAATTGTATAGTAACTGAGTACTTGCTTGTTTATAGAAATTAAATAGTGGGAGGCTATCACACATGCTTGCCCTTAAACCTATTTGAATAAGTTATATTTATATAATATAAAATAATGGTACTGTAGCAGGACACATGTACTTTTCATTTATGCAAATAGGTTCACTATAGGAAGAATGCGTTGTTGTCACTGTGACATTGTCCAGACTGTGCATTTTGCCACTGGATGTTCTTCATGGTACAAATGTAACTTAGTATATAAAAATACCCACTACAGATATTTCAGTTGAGCTCAGAAATACCATTATATAAAATGCTAGAAAGGAGTTTACAAGTCCATAATTTCAAGTAAACATTTTCTAGTTATTTGCAGCAAATAAAAAATATGGTTTGCTGAAAAATACATATTTTTAAAAGTTCAGTTGATTGAAATTAAAAATGCCATTTCTGTTTAAAGCCCTTACTCCATTTCTAGGGAAAGAATCCAGGAAAATTTCCTAAAAAAAATCATTTGGAATATATAAAGCCAAATCTTTGTTTAAACTAATAAAGAAAACAAACATTTGTAGTATTCAGGTTTTATTCTGTGATATTTCCTAATAAAATTTCTTGGTGACAGTGAAGCAACCTTGTAAAGTAGTTTGATAGTGTAGGATATATACCATAGCTTTAGAGAGGACACTCCATACAAGAAAACTGTAGCATCAATCATGTTTGTTCTCCACAATTTTCACATTCAACAAAGTGGATGTCTCTTCTTAGACACACAAAACTATTTTCTTATTGTTTCTCTAGTTTCAGTTTGCTGTTCAAGAGGACGCATAATGTCTGCACATTTGAGAAAATACCATTTGCATTGCTGGTAGTAAATTAAAAGCAGTCACAAGAACACATAATAAATAGATAAAATGCATAGTTCAACACTTGAAGATGAAGCTGTAAACACCAGCAAGCTGTCACCTTGACATTTGCTTGCATTAATCTGGAAGCCAATTTAAATGTCTTTGACTGTTCACTTCAGCATATTGTCACTGCCTTTCTCTAGAAGGATACGTTGAAAAAAATGTCTAGTGTGAGAGCAGAAAAAATAATGTTCAACTAATTTGCAGCCCCACTGCAAATACAAAGTTCTACTCTGTAGAAACCCACATAAAGAAGTAATTATAAGATGCTGAGCATAACAGTAAGTCTTTGAAAGGGACAAAGAACTGAACTGGAGCAACGTCCATATGTCAGATGTTTACTGTTTCATTACAGGGCTTGGAAAATAAAAGTATCTGTAGTCCCTTTTCTTGGTCCTCCCATATTGATGAGCTCCTATGTACTCATGCATAGCCCCACACTGTTTGATAAACCACGTAACAGGGTTTTGACACCAGCATTAATTATTCCCCAATTACAGCCCCAGCTGCACCAGGTAGTTGCTCATTAACATGCTGCCCTACTGGCAAGGGAGGCATTAGATAAAAACAGATGCCAGAGAAGAGATAAAAGGAGGTGAATGTGAGGAGAGGTCTTTTAACTGTCTGTCTCTCTTTCCTCTGAGGATCTCCCTCCCAAACTACCTTAAGTCAAGTGGCTGACATACAGGTTGCGGTGCTGGTAGAGATGCAGTACACCCATCTCAAGTGCAGCTATTTGGTACTTTTCACTTTGCCTTCCACAATAGTGACAAGAAGACAGATTATTTCAAGTGCCTCCACAGTTATAGCAGAGTGAATGTGCCTTCTTGCTAATAATAGAAATAATTGTTTTCCCAAGCTCTGTGTTTTATTTGGAGCCAATTCTATCAAATTTAATAACATCGCATGTTCAGAAAAGAATATAATTAGCTTTTTCTTGGCTTGAGTAAAATAAGCAAAATTGTTCTCTCATCGATCAAAAAGAAGTCGGTGAAAAGACAGCTGATTACGAGGTGCACATGGTAACGTCTAATCTAATATTCCACTTTATGAGGGAGAGAAGGATCAGACATGAAGTTTATATCATAATCATATCAAATAAATACATTTCTACAGTCTTGTCTGCAGTGCTGCAGTGGAATTGGGATGACAGATCCAGTATTTATGAAGTCTGACAGAGGAGCACAGCTCAAGGGGTTTTGATATATGCTGGCACAAATATGTCCTTTTTATTTTATTTGCTGCTTGGATCAGACAGAAATTTATCACTCTGATTAGTACATATTTATGTCAGCAAATTCATAATGATACAAAGCATTTCTTGCCCAACACTTCTCTTTTCACAGCTTTGGAGATTTTCAGGGAAACAGGGAAAGCTAGAAGGATATTTGTATTTCATAGCAGACAATTTTCAACAAGAACAGTAGGCAAAACCAACTTGCAACCTCATAACCACCATTTAAGCAGGTTTGTAGCTCGTTTAGGAAAGCTAAGAGACCTTTCTTTTGATCTGTAATCATGAATAGCTCATTACATAGTAGTATGATTTTCTTCTATGCTTCACTGTGGGGATAATAGATGGGCTGCTTCTTTATGTAACTCTCTCTAAGCAATTCTGGGTCTCTATGCAGAAAAAGATAGCTTCAGAGCACTCATTGCTCACAGACATATCTGGTTCCCATCCTGAACACAATCAAATTTTCTAGTAAGTATCAGCAGAATGGTGCTTCTTGGGAGATATTTACAGTGATGTTGTCTAAAGGGTTTCATTCTCATGATGTATGGTGTCATAAACAACCTATCTGCAAAATACATTATTAGAGCATCAATCCTTATTATATACAGCAGATCTAGGAGTAATGGAATAGTGTCACTTCCTAGTTCAGGACACACCATTCCCCCTTGATTTTAAATCAACTGTTAACCATGAAGAGGCCCCTTATTTTTGCTCACTGAATTTTGGCCTGCCTTGTATTTCAGCACTGATCAGATTATTTTAGGGACCTGGGGTTCTGGTCAATGACAAGTTGAAGATGAGTCAGCAGTGCCCTGGCAGCCAGGAGGGACAAGCGCATCCTTGGTGCATCAGGCACAGCACGGCCAGCTGGGCAAGGGAGGGGATTGTCCCTCTCTGCCCTGCACTGGGGCAGCCTCACCTTGAGTATTGTGTGCTGTTTGGGGTGCCACAATATCAGAAAGATATTAAACTATTAGAGAGTGTCCAGAGAAGGACAACAAAGATTGTGAAGGACCTTGAGGGGAAGCCATATGAAGAGCTGCTGAAATAAATTGGTCTGTTCAGCCTGGAGAAGAGGAGACTGACGAGAGACCTCACTGCAGTCTGCAACTTCCTTGTGAGGGGAAGAGAAGAGGCAGACACTGATCTCTTTCGTGATCAGTGACAGGACCCAAGGGAATGGCCTGTAGTTGGGTCAGGGGAGGTTTAGTTTGGATGTTAGAAAAAGGTTCTTCACCCAGACGGTGTTTGGGCACTGGAACTGGCTCAAGATGCTTTTGGAAAATGCCCTTGGACATGTGGTATTGTGGGATGACTCTTGGGCTGGTCCTGTGCAGGGCCAGAAGTTGGACCCAATGATCCCTATGGGTTCCTTCCAACTCAGCTTATTCTGTGATTCTGTGATACTTCTGCTATGATACCTTTCACTTGGCCTGCAATTTGATCAACAGCTTCAAAGACTAGAGATGAACTGATGAACAGATACACATTTTCCAATGTTGGCTGCAAAGTGGTCTTTACTCATGCAGGGTAAGTAATTCTATGAGCATCTGACGTGACAAAGCCTCAATTTTTTGCTATTTGTGTCCTCTGATATTATTTGTGTTTGCCAAATTACACAAGTACTTTCCATTAACACCACAAATACATGCAATGTCTTCCCACAAAATACATTGGCAGTGATCCTTGGACTGTCACATTCAACGATGCCAAGATGCCAGAGGGATCAGACAAAAGCCAGGGGTGAATTTGCAAATGTTCATACTCCCATTTCTCATGCACCCAAATGCCCAATTTTATAAAACTGGTAAAAACATAATTACTTCTGAGACCTCTGCCTCTCCGTCAAATCTGGCTGAAAACAGCTCCTGAGTTCAAAAGTTATTAAGAGTGAGGAGAGATACCCACAGACAGAAGAAGGGATCATTCCAGGCTTCTTTCCATGGGAAATCAAGATACAAATGTTCAGGAAAAAAGTGTGGGTTAACACAGTCTACAGCCTGAGTGAGAAGAGCTGGGAATGAGCCAGCCTCTCTCCAACAGGGAAAGCTGTCAAGGCTGCTTAGAAAAGGATGGCATAGGGGAGAATGGCATAGGGTCAGCCAGGAGAAGGAGAACTGCTGGAGTTCCCAAAACAGGATCAGGTATTTGCAGATGAACTCTGCTATGCTGTCCAGACTAATAAAACTCTTCGCAGCAGTTGTTGGCAAAGCAGAGAGGGACACCAAAACCTTCTGGCTCAGCTCAGCTGCCAGCAACAGAAGCTCTGGAAATCAGCCATTCTCACTAACATGCTCTCCATCCCAAAAGGGGAATGGGAAAGGGCTCCTGTGCCATCCCCCCATCTTGCTCAGCCATTCCCAAGCACTTGGTAGCCTTATCATTGATGTTCAAAATTACTTTTCCCTGTGCAGCTTTGCAGATACTCATCACAGGGCACAGACAGATTCCTCCTCACAGGCAGGGTTTATCTTCATGTACACTCTTAGACTGCAAGAAACTCCAAGCTCTAAACAAAGCTTTTCCCTCTCTTAGAGGTCTTAACAGATATCTCTCCTGGGTGGTGCCTCAGCTAGCCCGTGAGATGAGAAATTATGCTAAAGCTTTGTTTTAGAGGAAACTCAGGATCTTTGCTATTTTTGAGACTTTCAGGCTTCACACTGGGTTGAGTTTAGTCACAGAGAGTTCACACAGACCTAGCTCTTTTGGAAAGTAATGCTAGAAGTATAGAAACTTCCTCTGATCTAGGTAGCTTTATAGTAATTCACCCAATGTTTCCTACTAAAATATATTTTCTATCTGATTTCTGACTAAGCCTGTATATCTCAGATTGCATGATCTGCTTGAGTTTATATTTATAATGTCTTGATTTTTAATTTGATATTTTAAGGAAAGATTTTTCAAAGAAAAAAAACCCTCATTCCATGCCTGATTTCTTTTTAAAGTTAAAACCACCTTAATTAACAAAGAGAGTGAGGTATCTTTGCAGATTGATTCAAGCTTGAGTCTGCTATTTTTCTGCTAATTAAAGCCATTAATCCAAAAAGATTATTATGGACAGCAAATCTTTTCAATGTGAAATATGTTTCTTTGATAATGAATTGCCTGTTACCTGAAAATCTATCCTGTGCTGTTTTGTTTTCCAGCTTGGCACAGCAGCCTGAATAAAATATCCAATTTTTCTAATTAGTTGTCTGTACAGAATGCATTTTTTCCCCATCTTTTAGAGTAGCCTCTGTCAACTTTGGCCCTTCTGGCTGGATTTGAGCCTTTGACGAGGATGTGCATTGCCCTCTGCATTCATTACCCAGTGAGGGGAATTGCGGCCAAGATAAGTCCGGATTGAAACCACATTTTTGAGTCACATGTCACAGCACCAGAGAGAAGTAAAGTGGGGGAAGTGCAGTGCAGCCTGCCTGCAGGTTGTCAGTGTTTATGCATTCGTTGTACTGATGGCACAACTTTGTGGCTGTCTGCTGTTGAATATCCTTTCATCTTCATCTCTCCTGCCTAGTGACGTGTGCTAAGAGACTTAATCAGCTCTGTCCAGATGGATGCTAATGAAGGAGACATTATACAAAACACTATTATAAATTCTTATTCACATCTCATTTTCTTTTGTCTCACTCTATTTTTAGAACTGATTTCTGGAGATGCAATTACAATCCTGATATTTATCAAGCAGTCAACATCTGAAGGTGCTATTTCATGTCCACCCACTCTGATTTTTATCTGCCAACAGCTAATGAACGAGTCCTACATATATTTTTCCTCTGTCCCATAAGAATATTGATCTTGCATGACATTTAAATAACAAACAATACCAAAAACATGTGATGTTTTTAGATATGCAATAAAGATGTCTTTTTATCTACGTACTAGGGCAGACATTTTTACATGAGATTATTTTCACTCACACATGGGCAGCAGTAGCACATAAATATTCAGGACAGCAACTGGAAAATATTTCAGGTTCCAATTTCAGGAGACGTTAGGAAGGAACAAGTGGTTCTGTTAGATGCTAATAAAGTGATGATTACTGTCAGACTTGAATATTGTAACTGGCTGGTCTTGGTCCCTAAGAAGCTGCAAGCACCAGCGAAGCTATTGTCAAAATTGGGACATTTATAGTTCGTCTCCCCTATTTAATTTTTATGGTGTCAGTAAAGGACAATGTCACACCGTCTGGGCCTCAAGAGGACTTCTCTAGTCAGCACCCACCCTCACAATGTTCAAAGAAGTGCAATGACCTTTGGAATGTTTACCCTTTTTCAAAACAACTGAAGCTGTCAATGATGTCCAGAAATAATTTACAGGGAAAAGATGCAACAGGATGTGCTCATACATGAAGACTTGACAGCCTTGCACAAAACCATGACCACCAGGCAGAGTGTAACTTGTGAAGTCAGGCCACACCATGGATACTTCCTAACAGCATGCTTCTGTGCTAAACACTACTGTTTAAACTTTGGGTTTGCTTTTGATTCAAAGGATGACATTTTATACTGAAGAACACTTGTTCTTCTCATGCTGGGATTTATTTTAGTTGCTTACTTAGAAGTAGATATACCTCCTGAGAAAGGCAAAAACTTGTATTTTGTCATGCTCTAACTGCTGGGATCAGGAGGAAAGGAAGGAAGAGGTTTGAGTCCAATGACTGCTATGTTCCTGTAACTGTAAGAAAAAAAAGACAAGCTTGTTTTTGAGAAAAGTGACCTCTGATGTTCTGAGGAAAGAGAAGCGGGAGTACAGGCAGTTCTGGTAACAAAGCCTGAGTTAAGATTTCCTGATTTTTTTCCCCATTCTTTGGTTGCTTAAAACTTTGCCTGACTCGAACTTCTTGGGCTGGCCTTTTTGCAACTCAGTACCTACTTCTGTTGACAGACCATCATGCCACAGGCAGTGCCCATTGCACCCATCTGTCTCAAGAGCCAGGTGGACAGAAAGAATGACACCACCTTAATTTCTTACTTTAGGAATCTGTGATGGCATGCAGTGTCCTATATATTGGAAAAGAGCTTGCTGTTATAGTGGAAATTATCTCATTAGGGTCAAAGTGACATTTTTGCTTTCTGAAATTTTCCCGATATTTGCCATATAATGAGTGGAGAAATCTTGTCTTGCCCTGATTGTTCCCTCCAAACAGGTTTATGCTCCCTGGACCAGCAAGAATTTCCTCTAATTTTATTTTGGGGGTTAATATTTGTTAACTGCTGACCCCATTGATTTATTATTTTTGTTTCCTCCTGACACTTGTGCTTCATTGGGAGCTGAACAAGAACAGACAGTGGCCAAATCCCCTCCCTGGAAGAGCTGCCAGCTTGAGAAGTACAAGGAGGCAACCAGACTAACTGATTTCAGGCCAAGGAACGACTCTCTTGCAACCTTTAAATTATTCACGAGCACTCTTTGTAAATTATTAAGTTCCTAGTCCTTAGATTTAGTTCTTTGACTTTACAGGATTCATTTTCAGATACTCACATCTGTAGCTGGCTGCTGTTCATCTCACTCAGAGGATGGCAGCTCTGCTCTTCAGAGTTAAGCATCCTAGTTTTGTGTTCATAATAATTTTCTTTTGGCTTCTCTGCTCTTTAAAAAGAAAACTACCAAAGGCAGTCAGGGGAAAGGGAGGGCAAAGTACTTGCATCAACACTTAGCCATGCCTCAGACCACGCAGATTCCTCCACTTATCCCAAAAGTCTGCTCACCCCTTTACTGTCAAATACCAATGATTTCAGTATCTCCAGTGAAAATAAAAATAAAAGCAAATCTGCTTTTTTTTTCCAGGCCAGCCCTGTGCTGGGATACTCAGAATACACCATCCCAAGCTTGGTGTCTGCAGGCTGGAGGCCAAAGACCCCACTCTAAATTCCTGCAGATACCAGGTGAGATAAGTACAGACATGTTCATGTCCCTTATCCTCTTTCTCTATACATAGATGTGAATCAGTAAACAGCAAAATTTTAGTGTGCTGCCTATCCACACTGCTTAGCCAGTATTGTAATTCACCTGAAAGGTCACTGAGGATTATTGTCCCATTGGAAGACACCTAGAGATTCATGCCAGCATTTAAAATGTGGATGTCATGAGCCACATTATATTTCATTGAAATGACATTTTAGAATCGCTTACTGCTGGTAAGGGAAGGGCAACAGTGTCATCCTTCACAGCAATATTGTGAGGGAGAGATTACCTGCTGTCAGCTCCACACATTTCAAGTCTCCCTTTGAAGCATCCGGTGCTGACAGTAGAGAAAGGTACCACAGTGGGTTAGGTGGATTGCAAGTTTGACCTGGCTTGGCACTTCGTGTCCTCTTTCTTTCCCAGAGGTGCTGAGTATCCACAGCATCCATGAATTTTCTCATGCTGGTCTTGGAGCACATGGAATGCAGCAGACTTAAGCAGGGGAAGAGCTTTGTCTGGAAGTATCATGAAAGGGATCCTGAAACCCAGTAAACTGCTGCCTCAGGCTTGGTAATGTTGCCTGTGTTTTCAGAATAAGCTAGCATTTCTTTCTGTGACTCTTGTTTGATGGGCTCTTTGCTTCTCCTGTTCTAATTCTCTGCTGAGTACTGGCTTTTCTTGGCATATTTATGTCCTCAGCCTTCTCACTGTATGTTGAGAATTTACTCCCAGTGTTCCTGAAACTTGCTCCTTGACAAAGGCTTGCCTTTCTCTACCTCTTGATGTTTATACTTTCCTTGGTGTCTGGCTTTGCCTCCTTATAGCTCTTCTTCCAGATGTTTGCTACATGTCCTGACACCTGACATACAGTTCAACTTACTTCACAAACTGTGATTAGAGAGGTTTGGAAGCCTGCTGTGACAGGTTATTAACCCAGCCCCAGAGCTGCCAAACTGAAACTTGGGTTATACTGCTGTGGTACCTTTCTTATCTTTTCAGTGCATTAATGTCACAAACAAGTTTTTCCCCATTTGCTTCAGACTCCTGAAAAATCCACCCATCTACCCTCAGTTATAAGCTGGATCCCTGCAGCTGTAGTTGGCCTAGAAGAGATAGAAAGATTTCGTGCCCAAGCAGCTTCAGCAATGCTGACTTTGATCTCAAAGGAGCTTCAAAGCAATATGAAGAATACAGTAGAATTTTGGAGCAGTTAGAATTCCTTGTTTTTAAGAATTCCTTCTCCACAATTTCTGTATATTTTTGTGAGTTTCTTTTTCCATGCACCTCCCCAGGGATAGAAATCTTCATTCTGGAACACTAGAAATCACTTCCCTGTACCAGCAGAGGATCCTAATCAGCCTGTGACACATCCTCGGCAGGTCTTGGGTGTGTTGAGTGAAGAGCTCTCCCCTCCTTGCTCACATTCTCTTGGTTGTCCTTCCTCTTTGATGGAGGATGCAGGGCACAGCAGGTGGATTGTCTAGGATAAATTAGGGACCGAAAACACAAGGAGTGCAGTGGGTCCAAGGGCCCTCCACCTGGCAGGCAGGTGATGACAAGTAGCTCTTCACCATCTGGGAATGAAAAACCATGAGGTAACTTTGCTGAAACAAGATGTGCATCACCAGCCTCAGCAGTGCCACACCAGGCAGAGGCAAATCTTTGGAGCAAATACACTGTTTCTCCTAATTTCGAGTCTTAAAATGCAGCACTGTGCTAAATAGTGCTAGGCAGTAGCACAGGCTCGTTCTCCCACATTTCCAATAAACTGAGTCAATTAGCAGCTCCTCCCCAGGGCTAGGAGGATTTCTGATCTGTTTGTACAAGAGTAAACAGTCTGAAAATCAGAAAACAACATTGTCATGTTGGTCAAAAGCTGGTGTCAACATACCGATTGGCCCCAAGTAAACAAAGCCTTTTTAGGACTTAATTAAATTTTATTTATCTTCTGTTGATCCTCATTTGTTTTCCACATCCTTTCAGTTTTTAGATGTCGATGGACAAAGGTAGAAGTATGAAAAAATACCAAAATTCAAAAACCACATTCATGACATTTCATACTTTCAGTCTCAGAAAATAGCAGAAAACAGGGAGGAGATTCTTCTGAAAATGCCTCATTTCAGGCTTTCTCACACAAGCTTTTCAGATATGAATTAGTGCCCCTGTTGGACTATAATCTGAAATAAACACCTTTTTTAATATACATTGTCAGAAGAGATGAGGAATAATCAGAAGCCCAGCGACTAGAGCAGGAAAATACATGGATTACTAAACCATCTCATATCCACTCATTTATGTAAGTGTCAGGATCTCATTTTGCAGAATTCTCAGCCCTGTCAGGTTCCACTGCAGTTGTTAAGCAGTGTAGTGACTGCTCTGAAGAGCAGCAAAGCCATTAGCTCTTCCCACATCTGAAGCTGGGTTGCTTATTTGGCACAAGATTCTTTCACAGAGCTGCAAATCAATCTCACTCAGATGATGAACTCCACCTTGTTCAGACATGGACCAGAAAGAGGAATGAATATACAGGAGGAACTTAAATGGAATTAGTCTTATTTTTTTCCACATTACATAGTTCATAGATATTGTTTATTTCCACCTTCAGGCTACACAGGAAGTCATTGCCAGGCAGGCAGCTGCAGAAGCTGTGTGCTTGCTAACTGGAAAGCACAGAGCCCTTCTGAGACATCCTCTCCCTTCTGATAGGTAAGCAGCTGGATGGCAAAATGAGAGTACAAATTAATTTGCTGCTCTCTGCATCTCCAGACTGACCAGACAGGAGAACCATGGTTCATCATGCAATGGAGGGTACAGCAGAGAGCACTTTGTCTGCAAGACAGTGTGAGAAGGTAAAAACAGAGCAGAAGAGAGTAAATGTGCACAGGAGCTCGAGGTAATCCTGCTAACTTTGCATAGGTTCTGACTCAAGGCTCATTTTTTGGGGCAGAAATGGTAAGAAGTAGATAGCTGAAAGTCCAATCCCTCCACCTGTTCCCGTAACTACTCCCTGCCTCACTTCCTCAGCAGACATGACAGGGAAGAGGTGTGGTAACACCTGGTATGATCAGTATGTTTTCTTCAATTTACAGCCATTTGACTCAACTGGCAGAGCCAAAAAAAATTTCAGCCTCCAAGTTCTTGTGGAGCTCCTTGAAGTGACAAAAAACCCCTAAACTTTACTTCAACAAGTGTAAAAGCTGTGAATTCAGTCACAGCTTTGAGAATCGTGCCTATCTGCTGCCTGTTGCTGCCAGAACATGCAGGCAGGCTTAGGACAAAGTCTTGCCTTGTCTCATAATCTAGGAACATGCCTGAAGGATTGTGGGCACGTATGGTCCCTGGAAACCAGACTAGGAGGGGACATCAGGACTGTGAGGAGAGAGGGACAGCATGAGAGGCCTTGTGTGGGTCTCTCAAGAGGGTTTGGGATGGAGAGTGACATCATTGCCTCTCTCAGGTTTTTTGTTTTGGCTTCTGTTACAGAAAAAGTAGCCCTTAAAGAGAGAAACTTTGAAAGAATATTTGATTGCAGTTATATAACAGGGGTTGGGTAAAATCCCCTTAACCTTAATCCTTTCTCTCCTAGCAGATAAAAACTAGGAATTCATGAGAAAGACTGTCAGAAGACTTGAGTCCAGAATGGCTCCAGACTCTGGGCTGACTGATATTTGTTTGGACTTTTTTTTATTATTACTGAATTTAAACATGATTTTAAAGGGAAAAAATCAAACAGTAACAATCCATTTGTTTGACTTTTTCTTCCAAGAAATGATAATTTTTCTGTTCAGGTTTCTATTTACCTTAAAAAGGACATTTAGGACTGTTAGCGCAAAAAAATCAATGAGGAAGGGATCATGCTGTTCTGGCAAAAAGCTCAGTGTGCCTGAACTTGTAGACATAATTTATTCAGTGTGGTCCTCTATTTTCTTGCCAGGTCTACCACAGATTTTTCACCCTTTGCTGCTTGGCCTCTCTCTTTATTTAGGCTACTAATTTTACAGATTAAGAAAAAATCATTTTGGCCTTATGGTATTGTTTTCTTCAGGAAAAAATGATCTTACTAAAATGGGGGAATTGTTGCCTTCTATAGGAAAAAAAAATTGTCATACTTATCTTACAGTCTGAAATTTGATCAAGAACACCTCAAGCCCTCCTTACACAGTTACAGCAGTGGAGGTAATAACAGTACTGCTGCTACCTGGCCAGTGGCAATTGTTATTACTGGTGACAGCATCCCTCTGCTGTCAGCTGGAGTGACAATAAGGTATTATTTGCTGCAGATTGGGACAATTGCAAAGTGTATTTATTGCAAAGACAGCAAGATTACAGACTATTGTCGAGTTAAACACCTTTTTTTTCTTCCCAGGCAACAGAAGTCTTGTCTATAATATTCTGTAATAAGGAAAGCTAAGGGCCTATGGGTGGTTTTTATATTCCTGTATTAATCTTCCTGGTCATTCAGACACATTACTTGGTGAGTCTCCCAGATGTTATGAATGGCCTAGAGGGCAGATTCAAAGCATCCAGTTTTCTGAGGTAATTAAATGTTAATGTAATGGATAATCCTATTTTTACAAGCTACAGAGGAAGACTGCTCATAGACTTTACTCTGAGATCAACTCCAAGAAAGTCATTTGAATGAGGAAGTTCACAAGGGAGGCTTTTAGGACAGCTGCTTTACAAAATTTTCAGACAGAACTGTTTCAAAGTATTTTTCATAAAATTAAGAGGAGTCATTTACAATAATAATGCCCCAGGCTGAGTAAAAATACATGCTCTAGCTAACACTGATGATTGCAAAATAAAACCTGTCAGCAGAAAGTTGCTTGCAAATAGGACAAGAAATGGCTACGTTCCTATTTTGTCTTCAAATGCAAACAAAAACCCAACAAGTTTTCCAATACTTGGAAACATCTGTCGCCTGTCTCCCATTTAGTCTACTTTCAGAGTTTGTGTTTTTGTCTTATCTGCCTTTTTTTCTTGCAGAAGACTGTGTACTGAAATTCAGTATTTTATAAGTAAAGATATCTAAAAAGCAGAAGATGCTGCAACAGTGGCAATGGAGTGAAAAGACAACTGTTATTAGCATGGTATTTCAGGCTTGTGCTAAGCCAAGCGGATCAGCTCACTTCACTAAGACTTGTAGGGATCTGTGTTTTCAATTGTGCTAACCAGCAGATTAGAAGAACAAAAACCCCAGAGATCCTCAGCTGGCATCTGGGTGTCTTGCTTGCCTGCCTGCTTGATTTTTATTCTGAGGGAAGAAGAGACATTTAAAGTGAACAAAACACGAGGAAGGTAACTCCAAAAGCAACACTAATCTTTTTCCTTTACCTCAATAAGGAGCAGCTAATCATCAGCATTTAATTTAATGACTTTCCTAGTCATAGCATGGTGGTGCAAAGGAAGTTCAGATCCGAAGTAAAGTGAAATTTTGCTGAAGTCACAAAGGGATTCCAGTCACATTCTACACCGGGATATTGAAAATCACTTTATTTAATACCATTTGGAAAATAGCACTGATAACCCAACTGTATATGTTGGTTATCAGCACAAAAAATAATGAATTTGCCAATATGGAAATAGAAGCAGCAGCTATGATGATTCCATTAGTCACATGTAGGCAGGGTACAGTGCCAGGGCTCACAGAGCCAAAACCAGCTACCCCTCTTGTCTCAATAGCTGTGGACACTTGAGTGTCCATACTTTTCTGTTTCAAAGCCAGACAGTTCTTCATCATGAAGAAGGCTGGTAAGCTCTTCAATAGACCTAATCAACACAAACCCCACAATTCCATTCTGCCTAGTACATTAGCAAACATTGAGAGAAAAAGTAGAATCCAATCCTAAAACTTGTAAGGACAGAGTTCCCAATTTTAAATTACAGTGGAACTTCAATTCTTTAACTGTATGCCCTGGGCTACCTGTGCAGGCCTGCCAGCTGATTATTGACAGGTCCACCTTTTGTCCTAAGTCTAGCTATACACCTGACACTCTGAAAACTACTATTAAGAAGGAGAAATCCTCCTTGATTAAATTTATGAACCATGTTGAATCCTTTATCAGTGCCAGACACCTACCTGGAAGGTGTTCTTCCTCTAGGTAAGGGAAGTACACTCTGAATTCATTTGGTTGGACTATGCAATTTGCCAGCTCTATAATGTCCCCTCCCTAGGATTATTCCTTCTTCTCTAACATTAAGAGGAATCACATTTATCCTACAGATCATTGTCAAGCTCTACCACAGACTCAATTTTTACCCTCTTACCAAAGTTGTTCCCTTTTTGCACCAGTGGGTGCTGAAGCAATTAACTCAGTCACTGGGCTGAGCCTCCTTCCTGTTTTAAGGGATTAGGGGTGTCTGAGGCTTAATGGTGTGAGACTTTCTGAACAAAAGATTTATTCACACTGATCACTGAAACATCCTGGGCTTGAATGCTGCCTTGGCATATATTGGAATAGTGTCACAAAAAGCATGTTGAGATAGACTTATAAGCACAAATATTTATTTACTTTTACCTAGTTGCCTCCGTTGACTTCAAGGTTGATACCAAGAACTAAAAAAGTTGATGATGGTCTTTCACGAGGCCTTTTCCATAGTTCTGATACTTTTTATTAGAACTCTTTCTGACTGTTCCCACTGACTGGTGAACATTTTGTTCAGCGGCAGGCAATGCATTGACATCCATTGTCAATCTTTGTGCATGCACATCATTGAATAAGTATATTGATTATTTGTTATTATTATCTACACTGTTATTAAATAAGTCTTGCTTTTCATCTAAGGTAAATGAAAAGCTTCAAATTAAGGACTATGAGAATGTGGCTATAAAAGAGCCAGTTTCACACAGGCAGCAATTGCTTCACTAAAAAAGAAATCTGTAGAAATCTGTAGAAAAAGAAATCTGTCATAACAATCATAAAATCTCTTAGAATGGTCTGGGATAAAAAGGAGTCTTAAATATCACTCAGTTCCAACCTTCCCACAACGGGCAGGAACACCTTCCACTAGACCAGGTTGCTCAGAACCCTGTCCAATCATGCCCTGAAAGGAGGATTTGCAGTTGTAGCATGGTGGGAATAACAGCACAATTACAACAGCATGAGAACTACAACAGAAAAAGTCATAATAAAGGACTGCAGAAAGAAACCATGAGCATTTCAAAGAGTAAGGCACTGGGCAAGGATGATGCTTATAACCAGAGGAAAGTAGATTTTACTTTAAAGTGCAGATTTTCTCAGTTGGAAGACAACTGAGAGGTTCGAAAATGGCGAATGTTAGAATACCTCTTACATCAGTTTGATGATGTCTTTTTTTGTCTTGTCTATTCTGTACTGAATCCACTTACAAAGTATTAAATGATAAGTACATTCTGGGCGACTTGAAGAAACAGCTAGTTGACCTAAATTGTACTATTAACTGAGCTGATCTTCTCAGAATTGGAAATGCTGCTCTGCACCTACAGAAGCAGGGAGTTTTTACTTCATGGCTTTGAATCCTTGCAGATCATCAGTGAGTTCAGAGAATATACCAAAAAAATGTTTCTTGTAACACAAAAATCCCACATTTTGCTCAGAAAAAGCTAGTAAGAAAGCCTACAGCAGGGTCCAAACATTGTGCACTGTCACTATGGCAAGCCGCGAATCTGAAGGAAAGTGGAAAATATCTTCCTTTCTTCCCTGTAAAGTTCCCTGTCACTGTAGCAGATGGCTGAGAGCACGCACCATCAGATTGGTGCTTTCTAATAATTTTCTTCTCCATCCAGTTTATAGCAAATGGCAGCTATTTCAGCCCTTTTAACATGTCTGGTTTTGCAGAAGGAAGGGCTCCAAGCTATATTTATAGAGATTTTCGATAGTTTCAATAATCCAAGTGAAAAAGTGATTTTGATGGCCTTTGGGGCCATTGCCAGAGTTGTCACAGACTGCGAGAGCAAGGACAAACATGGTGTGGAATTTGTGAAGACTGCCAGAGTTTCAACGCTTCTCAGCTGCTGTAAAGCACAAGCAGACTGATGGGTTTAGTAAGTGCTGTTGAAGTTTTAAGGGACTGGTCAACGTGTGCGTATGCCTGTGAAAATACAATAAAAATAGAAGAAAAATCTAATTCTATGGAAAACTGAAAGCATGCTTCAAAAGTACAACTAATTCAGTAATTTCAGTCTTCCAGAGCATAGCTTTTGCATTTTCATTTCTCCCAGATACCCCAGAAAGGAACATTAATAATAGCAGTTGTTATCCACCAAAGTAGAAGAACAATCAAACAACCTGTGCATGGTAACCCTGAACAGAATAAATGAAAACAGAAAAGACTTGCTCTCATAAAGACAAAAAAAAAAAAATCCTATTAGGCTGAATTCAAACCATTTACAGAGACTGCACAGACTCTACACTTTTTGCTTTAAAAGAGGTGTTGCTGAAATTGATCGAATTACAGCAACATGAAACTAGCACAAAAATAGTATCAAGTGTGTAATGCAAAATGCACAAAGGATGTCATTACTATATAGAATCACAGGCTACACATCTCTGTGGCATCAGGAGCAAACTGATACCATCCACAGACGAGCCTTGTGCAATAGGACATACTGATATCCAAGTCAGAAGTAGAACGTCTTCATTCCTCACACTGCTCACACCAGAGATATCACCCATGCCTTAATTTGGTAACATTCAGAAACTGAAGATCAAACCACTCTGATTCTGTGATACTACAGCATTTTCAAAATGTGTTGGAAGTATTATCTAATTAAGTCTTATAGAGTCCCAGTGCAGTAGCGAAGAGCTATCTTCATTTGTAGTGATGGGAAAAATGTTTAGATACTTGCTCAGAGCTGTTGGTGGCAAAGAAAAATTCCTGATAGAAGAGGAAGCCCTCACTAGGATGGTCTCACTGCTGCTGAATCTGCAGGAGCAGAGTCCTGATGCTATCAAAGTGACTTGGCCATTCATGCCGTGGCCCTGAAGAACACAAATGGTTACTAGCTTTTCTGAGATTGTAGAGTCTCACACTTTCAGCTTGTCACATCTTCCATAACAAGATTATTTAACTTTTTAGACCAGGTCAAGGGATATCTTGGAAATGCACAAGCTTCCTTAAGTAGATTTGCCAGAAAATATGTAAGCAACTAAAAAACAACTTTCTCTTCCTTCAAAAGCTCTCCTTTACCATGCTGAGAAACTCTTCTCATCGTCTGGCAGAAAAAACAGCAACTCAAAAAGACCTGCTTTCATTCAGCTTGGGATCTTAACACCAACAATGCAAACAAGAACAGGGAAAACAAATTCACCTTTTCTACCGTAACAGTCCTTCCAAATAATCCTCACACTCCCTCTAAAGATATCTTGCATGTTTCTACTGCAGTAATTTCTTTCCTAAAGAAACACTTTCTTCCTTTATTTGAAAACTCGTGACAGGATGAAATATTAGACCTTAGCACTTGAGCACATGAGAAACAGGATGAATTTTGATTGTTCTTATTGCAAAATGAGAATTAATACTCCAGTTTCAAGAAATCAACAGGACAAAAGAAAAAAGTGGACCTGTCTCAGCATGGTAGGCAATGTTGGAAAATAAACATATTTCCTTCTCTTTCACCTATAAATGTAATTGATACCCATCTAACTATAGAGAAAATGATCAAAACACGCTTGTTCTGTTGCAGTGTCTGCTCTTTTGGTTGTGTGTAACACAGATTCACACTGTATATAAATTATACACAACCAGTTACTTATACTGTCCTGTTAAGCTGCTGCAGCACAGTTAAGAGCTGGAACATAAGAAATTTTTTTTCTCTCTTCAAACAATTTTGCCAAAAAGCATTTTTTTATAGAGCAAGTAATCCTTGAATTTTGCTTGAATTTGGCAGACAGTTTTGATTTTAAATGTCAAGAGAGATGCAAATCCAGAATGAAAGAAAGAGAAGAAGAATAAAGAGGCAGAAGTGAGTAACTTTCTCCAGCTTCCTGATGAGTACTCCTTGCTGGTGAATGAGCAATTTGAAAAAGCCCCACTACTTTCTTTCTTACTACCATATTGTTTCTGCCCCGTTCTTTTGAATTTCACGCTTCCGTTTTCTGTTGCTCTCCATTTTTTTAGAGATTTCCAAATAAGCAACAAATATAAATCTGTTGATCAAGGTAAATCAGAACCATGAGGGTGGAAAGCAGTCATAGACTGTTGCCCTTACTCCTTCTGCTTTTTCTACATTTTTTTAGTCAATATGACTTACCATTCTTAAATTCCTGAAGACACTTTTTTCTTCTTATATTCGTCCTTAAAGCAGGCTAGAGGCTGCATGCATCATCTGTTCTACAGGTTGCATCTCGACCCTAGTTTTATGAAAGCTGAAATGAAACATCATGAATGAAAATTTTGAGTCTAATAGTTGTGTTCCCCCTCTTCAGTTACTTAACCTTCATTTCAGGCAAGTGCATATAATTTCTTCCCTCTGTCATACATTAGTGACACATTTGAGCTGACTGGACAATTTAGAAAACATCTGAAAACACAAAAGGCTTGAAATGCACATAAAAAGGGGGGTTTGTAGCTTAAAACCTTTCAAATCACTCAAATTTTAATTAGTACAGCTATAAGGAAAACCACAAAGCCTACAGAAGTGGATGCCAGATGCATGTCTGCTGAGGTCACGCATAGTTTGCAGTGCATGTTCTCTGTGCCCTGAGTGATGCAGTTCGAAGAGGATCCTTAGAAAGCCTTCCTCAGATGTCAGAAGACCTACTTTTCTGAAATTTAGACAGATCATCAGTCCTTTGCTGCAAATGCTTCTGGAAAACCATCAGGAGGGTTAAGGAGGTCTCATTGGCACATGTGACAAGTGGATGGCAGGGAGTAACTGCAAAACTGAAGCAGAGAGTTGATTAACAGGTCATAGTGACCCAAACAATTTTTTTTTCTTTTTAAGGAGGCTTTTGGAGGCTGTTGCTGAAACCTTCTCATTTAGCTTTTTTTTTCCCCTCTGACAGCTCTTGGAACTACTGTCCATAATTTCAGCTCCATCTCTGAACAGGGCAGACTTGCATGTCAACATACATGATTCTCAGAAAAAAATATCTTTCCCCACTTCTTAGCATTTTTTATATTGGTACAATCAGTCAGTTAATGACATCACCCACTGCTCCTCGCTCTTTGAGTTTTCCCATCAGACAGTTGCCTTGTTTGTTTCTTTTTTCTTCTGGATAGATAGAAACTGCAACCAGTATGTGTACTGGCCAGTCTTTGGGAAAGGGAACAATCACCTCTAACCTCTTCTTTGTGTCTAGAATGTTCTTTGGGACAGAGCTGCCAGTCACCACTCCAGGCCCCATGATACACCTTATTTTTCCTCTCTATCATGCTTTTAAAAATCTCTAGCTTAGAAAATCATGAAAGGGTTTTACAGCATTTACTGAATTGTGAGTATGCGGGTTAAAAGCTGTATACCATAGTCTTATTTTTAATTACAATAGTTATAGTAAAATCCATTTTATGATAAAGAATTATATCTTCCCAATGGAGAGGTTTCAGATGCCTTCCAGCCAGTCTCTCTCAGGCAGATCCTTAGTCTGAGCCTACTCACTTATGAAACTCAGGTCTTGGAAATAAGATGCAAACAGTAATAAAAATTTCTAAATCTGCAAACAGTAGCCTGAACCCAGTATGAAGTGCTTTGGTATATAAGGAAGGAAGTAGGTAAATATCTCCTTCCAGTCCATGAAATAAAGTTTGGCATACATGAGGCACAGCAAACACAACTTTAAAAGGTCTGTATCTTCAGAATTCCTGATCACCTCAGAACTGTTTCTCACGTAGCAGGAGGGGTTGTTACAGAGCACCAGTTCTACTGTAAGCATTCATACATGCTTCCCAAAATCTCAGCTTGTAGCTCACACAAAAAGAAAGTGACCTCGAGGTCAGAAGCAAATTGCTATTATACATCACCAAGGACAGCATGTCAAGTACCATATTTATGTGTGAAGTGGAAAGGAATTAATGAACAGAATTCAGACAGTGTATGTTCTCTGGAGCAATACAGATGAATGATGTCTTGCAACAGTTATTGAGCCAGACCTATTCAGATAGGAATTACTAACATATTAACATGGTAAATGATTTGTTAACCATCATGACTTTAAAATCCGTAACAAAAATTTTGCATTATTTTGTTCTGAGGCTTTTAACAAGATTTTTACTTTCCAAATAAACATTCAGTTGTGAAGAGGCTGTTCAGCTATCATGGGCATTATACACAGTGCTCAAACTGGACTGCTAATAAAATATCTAATGTTATATAACAAGTTCCTCAATATTTTGCATGAGGTTGACATAAATAATTCATGCCTGAATGTTCAATTGTCAGTGCAAATGATACTCAGTGTCTGCTTAGTTTTACCACTTGATTTTTTTAAATTCTGAATAACCTGTTCTTTACTACAGGCCAGATTTTTCACTCTTGCCCCTATTCATAGAGATTTCTACACAGATAAATCTAATCTGTATCAGTGATGAACAAATTTGGCAAAAGACAAGAAAAAGACATCCTTAACAGGAATAAACAATGTAAGAAATGTCCCAAAAAACTCTGGCACTGAACTATCTTAGAATTTAGAAAGAAACAATTTACAGTTTTAGGTACCTATTTTCAAAGCACCTAGCAAAGTGACTTCCCTCTAGTGCTGCCTCAAGGAGAATAAATTTTATTACATTTTTTAACAAATAGAGAAATACTATGCAGGCCTATGGTTGTGTAGACTGAGTACAAAATTAACTTTGTATTCTTTTTTTTTTTAACTGAGAAGGGAAAACTCTAAGGCAAAACAAAACTGCCAGTCATTCCCAGAGCAAGTAACTAGTAGAGGATAAAACTGGGTGTTAAAAGTGTAGTGGTGGTACCACAGTATCTGCCAGTATAAGCCATCTGTGCAGTTGTTATTATGATTTCCCTGTCATTCTCTATTTCTTCAACTGCAACTGCTCATTTTAGTAAGACAAACATGGAGCATTGACATTTAGGCTGAGATAAGTTAAAATCTATGCTGTGTTTTTGTGAAATGACGTGTGAAAAATCAAATGACCAAGTTTGTGAAGTAATTTCACAAGAAACAAATGTGAGATTGCTTTATGACATCATCAGTAAACCAGGTATGAAGAATACCATAGACAGAATAGAATGAAATTCCTCAAGACCAGTGGAGAGCTAGATATTTTGGAAGTGAAGAACATGGTGGTTTTTTGAGCCTCCAGTGAACATAAGTTGAAACTGAAGCCATCTGCATATGAGAAAACAATCAAATATCAGATCAACAGCTCCCACCTCTCAAAACAGTGTCTGAGTCAAACAGCTCCCGCTGACTGGAATCTTTTGTGCAGTTCTGGGAATTTTTGTGCATTGTGTGAAAAGTTTATGAGAGAGAGAGAGAGAGAGAGAAATTCTGGAATAACTAGTGCCTGCCTAAACTTCCAGTGATTTGCCTTTATGCACCTCCAAGGTAATGAAGCATGAGTTCAAAAGGTTAGATTTCACACAAGTCAGCATGAAAGCCAAGAGGGAAACTTCCCATTTGAAGCTCTCTTTTTCAGAGCCATTTACATATGAATGGTTCCAAAGAAAATAAACAAAAGAAATCCAGCTTAATTTAGTTGTGAAGGTTGTCAACAATTGCTGCAGCTGAAGGGGCTTCAAACACAGTTGACCTGACTACATTATCAAGAATAAACTATGCTTCTGTTTGTTTGCTTTGTCCCTTGGGTATGTACAAATGTGACTTTCTGGTGAAATATTCTTCCTGAGATAGAGAAAAGAGAGAATCAATCCTTCAACAGACTGTAAAAAAAAATAATCAATATTTTTCAACAAATCTGACACTTATTTATGAAGCTGTAAATGGATTAAATAAACAGTAATATTTTTCTTGACTTATACATGACTTCCATGAATTGTAAAGCTTACAGCTGCTATGTGCATGACGCCAGGTATTCTGCCAACAAAAATTCCCCTAAAAATGAAGAACTTTCTCAAAGATTCAAATGTTTCTTGTACTCTCAGGAATTATTTTATTTGCTAGGCAAAGCTTCCTCCCTGCCTTCAAGAAGTTTTCACCCCTTCTGTAATATTAATGAGATTCTTCCCTGTCTTCATTGTAAAATCTGGAAAGAAAGAGCATTTCTGCTCTAATCTTTTGGCACCTGAACATTTAATTAAAAGACTCTCATAGCTCTCCAAAAAAGCATTAGCTTTGGCAAGTCACACTCAGGAAATCACAAAGAAAATACCCTTCTGTAGACCTCTGTTTACAAAAAGTACAAGGGCAGAACTCATTACCTTGCTTATTCTTGTTTTTCAGTGGTTTTAATTTTTTCACTGCTGCAAAATAGGGAACTCAGCTGTTATATGTGACAAGGGCATACATTTTTCCAGGGAGAACACATATTTGATAATTTGATGGAAGTGGAGTCATCCTCTGAGCTAGAGTGTCCTCAGTCATCAGTATCATCAGTGAACCTAAATAAGTGAACCCAGGAAGTATCTTCACATTATCTCCCTATGCAGTCTGCTCTGCCAGACTACTTGAACTTGTCCATAATTGTGCATCATCACTGGCAGCTACATTGGTGTAAAGAATTTGTAAGTCTATCTGGATCAGTGGCACAGGTCCTGCATAAAAACTGTATCCATGAGGGCCTAACCCACGGTAATAAGAAATAGGTCTGAACTCAGTGAATTACTCTGAAGAACGCTGACTTCTCTCTGTGCATTTCCACTGATACCAAATGAGTATTGTTCTTCTACATCAGCCTCTGAGAATGACCGGTCTTCAGCTGGAGGAACCTCAGTGGCAGGTTGGCAGCAAGACTCTCAAAGCTGTCTAGGCACAAGCATAGGCACATAGCATCCTTAGCAGAAGTCAGTAGATGTTTCATTTGAACAAATTTTTCTTTGTTGTACTTTCTGGAACAAGGAAGCGTGGCATGTTAGCAGTCAAATTATTTTGCCTTCTCCCTCACCCTCCCTTTGTCACCTAACTTTCATAAAAGATTTTGAACTGAAAGTACAAATTTTTTCATTATGCTGAGTCTTTCCTGTAAGAAAGACTTAGGCTAATTCCAAAAGAAGACTCAAGGGAGGATGGTTCCTACAGACTAATCACAACCTGAGGGAATTGGCATATCTATCTTGCATGTTGCTATGCCCCACAGATGCAATTATCTCACACCAGCTGCACAATTTATTGTGCCTGTTAATGAAGGACCAATACATGTGCAGAATAATACAGTTAAATCCAAAAGTAGAGTCACAAGCAACATTTATAGGCAATTATTGAGCTAATCAAAACACGTTTTTCTGTAGACCTGGAGACCTCACTTATGCGATGAATGATGATACCTCTGCAATATTACCTGTGTAAGCAAGGATACAGGATCAGGTCCCAGCTAACCAACTTGAAGCACCAACTGTAGCAGCATGCAGAAGTTGCAATTTAATGAAGTGTCAGTTATAAACTGCCCATTTAAAATGGATTAGGTAGTCAGATTCACAATAAAAATCCCCTCTGGGGAGAACCTTGGCCTACTTAATTCACAGGCATGGAAACAATTAAATTGTAAAATAACTCTGAATGAAGAAATCATTGGAGAAATTGTTCCTGATATACTTTCTGCAAAATATTAAAAGTTTCAGTTTTAAAAACATTTATGCAAATATAAGAACTGAAAAAGTCCCAAAATTTGATTGTGGTACAAAATAAAAGGTTTCGTGTGTCAGTACGCAGCTTCTCATACAAAATAAGAGCATAGAAATTTGTCATAAATATCTTTGCCACTTTCTTATTTACCTCCAAACTTTCCCCTAGCTTTCAAATTTCCTTATCAGATTCTTCTACCACCTCTATCCCCCTCCTTTTTGTCACCCTTCCAATGAGGACCTGCATGCATTCTCATAACAGCCACACCTTTGCTACAATAATGGAGTAAGTTAAGTAAATACAAATTTTTCCCAGCTATTGGTGAGAGAAGGACAAATAACTTCTATTACTGAAATGTACTGACTCCAGTCTGCATGAACTGGCACACATACATATACATGCACAATTACACCTGTATCAAGTCAACTTCAAAGCCAGGAAATTGATTCAAAAACTCTGTGGGACCTGAAATGTTGGGACCTGCCATTTTCCTGGCACTTGAGTGTTTCCACTACCTTTACTGGAAAGAAAAAGTAAAAGAAAATAACAAAATGCTCCTGATGTTAATGAAACAAAAGTCAACTACTGCTTTTTTAATACTCAGAGAAAATTCCTTGGACCATGTAATTTACCTGAAAAATGAACAATGCTCAATTTACTCAAATTAATTTTTCCAATTTGTAAAAACACAAGGAATTTATTACATACTAAATAAAGATTTGGTAATCTCAAGATTCCACTTTTTTTTTTTTAAGGATCATTTTCATGGACTTCTGGGCTGTAGGCTATTTCATAAACTACACTTATCGACTTCACTGACTTCAAGGCTATCATAGACTAGATGGCAAGACATGCCACAGGAATAAGGTCTGTAAAATATATGGCATCTGATGTCTTCCACTTCAGACCATCCTTCACCCTAGAATCAAATGTAGATAGATATGAAGAGTCCTTCACAACATAATATTCAAACAGAATCCTAAAAACACAGACATTTTGAGTGGATCTTCTGGAGGTAGCAATGTCCATGTGTAATTTTTCAATGAGTTATCTGTTTCAACTGGTCATCACATGTGCACTGTCTCCACTTCCACTGAAAAAAATCTACTGATCCTTGATGAATTATTTAAGATACAAGATTTTTAAGAGATGGGGTAGTACAGAATACAGCTGCCGTGCAAGAAAGCCAGTCTTAAACAGGTAAATATGTATATTCAATTATTCCATTTGAAAATACACCAAGTGCAGTACCAAAAGGCAGGAGATTGAATGAAGGGCATCTTTTTCACCCAATAAAACAAAAAAAGATACAATATAAAAATTAAAACAAATTTATTCTATGGCATTAGTTTTCAAACTACCTGTCTTTTCTAGACACTCATTTAGCATATGAAGTAACAGCTCACATCCATCCTCCTCTTCAAGAGCGGGTGTCTCGAATAGAGGAACTCCATATGTCTTGTCCCTTAGGCTTCATCCAAAATTGTACAGAATATTTAGAGCCGTGGAAATAAATAGTAAAATTTCCTCATTTCTACCACTGAAGGTGTTCCACTGTGTAGAAAGAAACCTTCAAATTTACCAGGACAAAGACAGTGAAAAAGGGGGGATGATTCTCAGCCCCAGTGGAAGAACCCTGGTCTCCAGTTTCTGTTTCACATCTCGTTTTATTTATCTGATTCACTGTTTTTTAAAGTGAACTACAAAATTGGTTCACTGGTTTGGCTTTGTTTGGACAGCATTTTTGAGGTTCCAAGGTTTTGCTGTTGGCAGACCTGACCTCATTAACACCCTCATTGTTCATGTTGGCAAGTGGCTGAAGTTCTCTTTTTGTTAAATGCATCAGTCCGCTCACCCAACTGTAAAAAATAAAAAATAAAAAAATCCAAAGCTATAACCAAAGAAATTATTGAAATTAATAAAAGGCAAAACAATACAATGAAGTATCCAAATAAACATAATGTAATTTTGATTTGAATCTACATTTGGAATGCCAGTGATTTACCTGAAAAATCCATACCACTTACCAGAGCTAAAAACTCCATTAACATGGAAAGGTTCTGACACTAATGGTTTAAAACCTGATTGCAATGAACAATGAGAAATTCCTCTGAAATCCAGGACAAGGCATTACAAGCAGCTGTACAGCTTCTTAAGCCAGAAAGGGTGTCAAAAGGAATTTCATAAGCCAGAAATAAGCTATCACTTCCAAATGGAAGGTAATGCTGATGGAAGCTGGTGGTCTGTCACTGGGAAAGAACAGCATCTATCTGTGTGTGGAAATTCCTAACACCTATAAAATTTTCAGCCTGTACCTCTTAGCCAGTGCTGTCTGCAGGTGATGAAGGACAAGGGGAATAAAACAATTTTGTGAGTGTCAATATCTTGCCTAAACCTTTTTAGAATAATGCATTTCTAGAAGAAAATCCTGCAGCTTTACAATTCTAGCCTCACCCATCTTTGAAAAACAAGTGTCTTAGGAGAAGTTCATGTTTGAAGTCCCTGGTGTTTGAACACTGATCCCACAGAGATCCACAAACACATAGACACAAACACCATGGCTGCTGTCAGGCTGACAAATAACTTGTCAGTCAAAACCGGTCAAACAAGAGGTGACACCAGGCTGTCAGAGGTGGTTTCAGGCAACATGAGAAGTCTGCATCTTGTACAGAAGGACCTGACACATTACCAAAATAAGGCAGTCCAAAGTGAGGCAGGACTCATGACCCAGGATAGCACAGGCAAAATTGCAAGCAATGCAGCTACACAGTGAAAGAGAGCACAGTGAAGGGACACCTGAGCTAGCAAAAACCTGCAACAGTGAGTGGCAACATTGCAGCTGAACTTCTCATAGACCTCAGCAGAGCAGATCTGGACACACATTCACTGGCATTCAGTAGTGGGAAGTGTTCAGCTGCATGTAGTGCTGCAGTAAATGATTCACTGTCTCAGGTCTCTGTTAGCTCAAACATCTCCATTTCATGTGTAGACACAGGTGGGGAGATTAAATAACTATCCATTTAGACTTGCCTTCAGACATGCAACTCTTGTTTCTTTTATTAAACCGTGCGAAGAAAAGTAAAACAAACTAATCCAGAGGAAATAAAATTGCTCAGAGGAATAATTATAGCAACTTTCACCTCAACAGCTGGGTCACTGGTTCAAAAATCATTCAAATCACTTGTGACTGAAAGTCATTACCAGTTGACTCCTCTCAATGAGCTTGTGCTTCAGGTCAGAGTAATAATTACCGCAGGACTAAAACCACCATTAGTGGCTCCATTAGTAAGGAGAGAGAGAGAAAAAGAGCGAGAGAGAAGTAGCAGTCTCAGTCTCATTAGTGCTGCTTTCCAGTCAAGAATGAGAGGAGAAAATACTTAGAGGAATCCTGGACTGTTAAGGCCTGATTCAGCTGCCCAAACAAAGCACCATTTGCAATACTCCAGGATATCACACCTGCACTGCATCTTCATCCCCAGAAGGACACGGGTCTCCCTTGGACCTTACCTGTCACATCTGCCAGTGCTGTGTAGCTTTGCTAAATAGCCAGCCTCATCTTGGCCCCCATACAAGATGTCTATCTGGGGACAGATGAGTTCTGCCCTTTTTATTCCACCCTCCCTGCAGTACTTCCAAAGAGAAACTCCAGCTCCAAACCCTTATTGTGTTAGTAATAAATTGAAGTTTTCAATTGTCTGTCTCCTGTTTTTTGTCTTTGACAGCTAACAAAAAAACCACACAGATATTGGGAAATATTGTCAGAAAATATGTGCATATAAATGATGAAAAACAGGTATCCTGCAGACACCCACCTGGAGACCCATTTCGCTAAAGATTCCTTGTAGCCTGATATCTGCTGTTTAACACCAGAAATTTACCTATATCTGGGATGGTTATTTTCCTCATAGAAAGTGATATCTGAGCTTTTCTATATCAGACAAACAAACTGAAGCTGAGCTGTGGAGCTGCTCTAGGAAGGGTAGCCAGGCTAGGAGTGAGATTTATGACAGCTCAGTATGGCTGGACATGCTGATGGCTCTCTGGTACATGAACTGCAGTGTAATACAGCTGAGCTAGGATGTTAAACCCACTGTTCTGTCAAGTCAGTGATGGACACAGATGAGGCCAGGTGAAAAGAAAAGTATGGATTTACATCAGCTGAAAAGAAAACCATGGTGGAAAACAAAACCTTTAAGAGATGTGTTTCTTAAGTTTCTAAAGGAGCTCTGTGAAAATACCAAATATTAATGACCATGAATCCAGAGGGCTATGAACAGAAAGCAGTGTTTTAAAAAGAGGGACAAATGTGTGAATACTGTATTAAAGATTTATTATAGAACATCTCTCTTCATAGCAATTTCTGGTAGTTTTTAAAAATACATTTGCTTATATGACTGGATTCTTTATACCCAGATACCATTCATAATTACATGCACTCATAATAACAGGATGGCCTTATTAACATTCCATATTTAAAAGATCAGCTGACATGTTCAATTGGTCTTTTAATATTGTAACAATTTTTCTAAGGGTTGCTATTTTAATTGCTCTGTCTCTTTTAAAGTATCACTGTCTTAAATATTTATCTCTCTCTTTAAGCACAGTGTTTTAATCCAACATAAATTCCTTGGATTTTAAGAGAAAGTTATTACAACACATCAAACATATGGGCTCATTTCAGCTCCCAGTGTACATAAAATTAATCAAAACAAAACACTACCTATTCATTACAAAAACATGTGGTTGAGTCAGTGATTTTTGCTCAGGAGTTTTGTGGGACTAAGTTAGCAAGAACAATACTTTTTTTTTTTCTCACTTCACTCTTATCTCTGTAGATCACACAGCAGAAGCCAGAATTGCAAGGTGAAGTTCACTGTCTCTCCCTCATTCTGTCCCTCACTTATATTTCACTCAAGGTTGTCTCTGCTTTCAAGACAACAATTGCTTTCAGAGACTGGGAAATCTATTTTCAAAATTTATATTGCCTTTTGGAATTACAGAAGCAGATAAATCCTGCAACACTGGTGGAAACAAAAACTTTAAACTATATAGACATAGTATTGAAAAACTGAGATAATTCCAGAGTCTTTCTCACAATAAAGATTTTTTTTTTCTGTTTCTTTATGAGAATGGGAAAAAACACCTATAGGAGCATTTAAGTTTAATGCCTGATCTTCTGTTAGAACAGACAGCACATTTGCTTTCCAAGGAGTAAATTCAAGCACTGAGCTTGGGACCATCAGTGAGTGGCTCCCTCTCCTCTGGCTCTGTTTTGGGGCACCACACAGAACTGCCTTTGTGACAACATCCAGGGACATTTCAAGGTATAACTTGCTCCCAAGATCTCACAGTGTAGTTGTAAAGAAGACATGCATTGATTTTGCCACCTTCTATCCGTGCAGCCTTCAACTGCTACCCAAGCAGGCTCTGCACTCTCGGGATCCTCACATCACATCCTGGAGCAGATAAAGTACACACTTAGATTCATGCTGTAAAAATACCACAACCTCACACTACTTTTATTTCTTTGAATTGGAAAAAGCAGACCCAATATTTATTGCATTTGAAGGCCACAGAAGGGTCATGCTAAATGCAAAGGACTCCAGCACCCAAATGCAGCGCAGAGAGGAAGCAGCTGCCCTGCCCCGAGGACAGCTTTCTGAGCAAGGGGATGCAGCATGGCATGGGAATGATCCTCACCCTGCCACCATCAGCAGCATGGGCACAGCCAAGGAAGAAGGCAGAGCTCTTCCTCCCAACATTCACTTCACTTTCCTTCCTGGAGAAGCAGGACCACCAGCAGCCTCCTGACTGAGCACTGTTCTTTGGGCTGCCAGTCCCGCACTCGCTCTAGCAGACAGTAGAGCCAGCAGGCTGGAGTATTAAATGACCTAGTTAGTTTGATGTTCACTGGGGTAACTGTAAACCAGAGTTGGCCAGTTCATGACATTTGGGCAGACTTTGAGAAGGATGGGAGCCCATGGGCCCACTCCTGTGCCTGCCTGTGAAAGGACACACAGGACGAACAGATGCCAAACCACACTGTAATTCACCAATGATGTGTGCTGGCATCTCGTAGCTGTCAAAGGTTTCAGGCCACAAAGCAGACCTTAAACACTGCTTTTAAAGACAAAAATATTACTAACACCTGTATCTGCTTAGAAGCATATTTCCCATTTAGCACAACTCTACAACTGTCTATGAACGGTGAAAAACTGTAAAGGAAGATTGAAAGAAATCTACGACATTCATAAGTCAGGAATTATAGACTAACTCTGATACGAGAAAATCAAAGCAAAAATGAGTCCTAACATGACCAGTTTTAAAAAAAAATGCTTTTGCGTGCACATGTGGATATGTTCTATTTACTCATATCTTTTCACAAGATTTTCTGAGTAAAAAGAATCCAAGGATCGTGTTGCTGGGGAAACCGAAATGATGGTGTAATCTTCTGAGAAAGTGTGAAACGTAGAATTAACACCACTGAATTTAATTTAATAACACTGTGCAACATCAGACCTACCCTTAAATCAATATTTAATTTTCTCAGCCATATTACAGATTAGTTGTAGCCATTATATCTCCAGGGAATACAAACCACCCCACAGAGGGTCAGCCTACCCAAGTACTATTTTGCAGGATCTTCTAGTGGATAGATGACAAAATATTCTTTCAGAGTTTGTAACCTCAGCTTCCATAAATATTTCACTTTTTACATCCCTAATGTTCTACTGTATTTGGTTTTACCCACTTTACCCACTTACTCAGTGATACTTATGACATATTACACTTATTATTTCTAAAAGTAGACAAAACATAACCCACCTTTGGAAGGCAACAAAAATAATAATCACTAGCGTGAAACCACTGCTTTCAAGATGGCTACTTTCAAATGAAAGTCAGATTTGAGCTTTAGATTACTCAGAGTAAAAATCTGCTGCTCAAAGTTCTTCCATATCATATTTCAATTCAGTTTTTACTCGGAAGTACCCCACGAGCACAAGCAAAATGAAATTGCATGGACCATAAGATGTGCTTTCACCCTTGCCTTGAAAAGAGTTTGTGAAAATATTTTGTGGCAGCAGCAGAGTTGCCATTCCCTGAATGATGTTCTGCTGCTGCAGCATGCAGGCATAGCAGAGAGCACTGTCACATACCAGGGCACCAGCAGATCACACCAGGGGTGGCATCAGCAGCAGGTGCTCATGCAGAGTTGCTGCCAGACCTGGGACCTTCCAATCAACTGCATCAGATTTGTGGGGTCCTTGAACAGAGAACTGTGACAGCTTGATGCTACAGCTCAGTTCTCTGCTACTATACAAGGAGAGGCTCATCCATCATGTCACTTGGCACACAGGTGTGCAGCCAAGAGTCTATTCAGGCTCTGCCCCAGTGCACAACCTCACAGGTTTCCACATATTTGACAGAATTGTGCCGGTACAAAATGAGCCAGTGCTGAATGCTCTCAAATGGACACAGGATTGGCCAAGGTGAGAAATGCAGTGTCTACAATTAAGCAACTTGAGGCTGGGGGTGGAATTTGCACTGCTTATAGCCCTTTCTGAATTTGAACAAAGTTATTTCATCTTCAAGGATTCATAGATTTGCTAAATTAATCTTGCATAGGCAAACAGAAACGCTTGTGTAGAATGCTTGGTGCTGCAAGGAGCAATTATTTAACTCAGTCAATAACATCACAAACTGGCAGAAGAATGTAGAATCAGGAATTTTTCTTCTTCCTGGCAGAAGATAAATTTTATAGTGTTCCCTTTGCCAGTAGGCTGAGTTTATACACAAGAGCAACTTAGTGTATCCAAAAAAGCACCTGATATCTGCCATAGAGTTTTGACCAACAGCAACCAACTAGCATTAAATTCTTGGGAATTCTCTTTCTCATGGCAAAGAAGGAGCCTTCTCTTTTTAGATTATACTTGATTTTTAGCCATTAGCGATTTATGAAGTGCCTGAAAGAGATATTCGAAAATTTCTTGGCAAGTATATGCATTTCATGAACCTAAAAGTCAGGGATATAATAGAATGTTACAGGGATCATTGATGGAGTTATATGCAGAGATTGCACTGTACATACTGGTTTATCTGTAATTGTTGGACAAGCAACAATTGTTGGATTAGTCCCTTATTTGCATAAGCTATAAAATTACCCTAGAAGAAAAGTATTTCAAATTGTCAACAAAAAAGACTTTGGTTCTCCATCAGTTTGGCAAGAAACGAAAGGAGAAATTATAAAAGAGCAGATGGTAGAAGAGATACACCAACATGTTGTATGCAACAGCAAAGGAAGATAAGAATCATGTAGGAACAAAATATGCTTTATCTGCTTAAAAGTTATAAGCGAGGGAGATCTGTAGTTCAATATATGAGAAAATGTAAGCTTCCAGAACTGAGAAACAAGCAGATATTTTACTGGATTTCTTTCTACTGTTGAAAACAATGAAAAACAATCTATAGAATTTACTGACTTTGACTATAAGAGGGGATTTAAACTAGTCATGCTACATTTACTGTTCATATTCAATAATTAGCAAACAATCTTTGAGTAACTGTGAGATTAGCTGGTGATATTTCCACAACAGAGCACAGTATCTGTGAGAGTTCCTACAGCCTCAAGAGACAGATTCTAGACCTGGAAAAATTATGGATAATGCACATGTGCATGGAAAAGTTTTGAAGATTAAGACAAAGGATATTGTGTGCAATTGTGCACATTCAGGTAAGTCTGAGTGAAGGGATGTTCCTCTTTCACATGCCTGAAAAGTTATATCCAAAGTCACTTTAATTTTGGCAACAGCATGACCTCAGTGGAACACAGTCTTCATTTACTGTACTTAAATATTGTAGCTAAGGGATTTTTCTTAAATATTCATAGTTTGTTCAACCAAATTATTATTTATGGAATTTATTGAGGTTTTCGTGCTTTTAAGAATTTGGTTTTTTCCCCAGTTATGCTGTGCTATGTTATGTGCAAAGTAAATTAATAATCTCTACAGCCTCAATCTCAAACACTTAAGCATAAGAAAGAAACATAAAACCACACATCCCCAATATCCTAATTTGAAAAGGAATCAACATACTTCTTGCAGGTCTGGGACTCCTGGTTAAGAGTAGTAATATTGGGTCAAAAAGAACTGAGATTACTTCCTGTCATGCAACCAAACAAAAGATTACTTTCTATTGTAGTTTAATTATGTTTGAAATTTTAGGTTTCTTGTCTTTTGTACATTTTTAAACCCAGAAACAAATAGCACCACAGAGAAGAAACCATTTAAAGGCACTCAGTACTTACGACACTAAATTGTTGGAAGTCAATATTCTTCCTGGATAGTGGGCATTAAATGTATATTTGTTATTTGAAAACATGTTGCAAACCACTTGAATAAAAAATATCAAAATTCATTTGTTCTACACAGACATGACTAGAAAAATTCAGCCTTCACCAAAACATTGAGGAAGGATGTTCATTGTAGTTAATATATGACCTCAGCAACATTGATATGTATACAAGAAATGTATCATTTTAAGAGAAGGTATTTTATCACACTTCCACACCTGCATCAAACAGTGACATAGGCAAACAAGACAGAGAAATTAGAAAAGATACTTTAAGTGTCCATTCTGTTTATTTCAAGCAGTACACTAAGCCCTAAAACATAAGATTATGCCAATCCAAACACGCAGAAGTACCTGGAGGGTTTTCAGAGAAATAGGGCCAGAACAAACCACACTTATTAGATCAACATTCCAACTGGAATAAATGTTCTCCAGTATCTTTGAAAACAGATGCTTGACTCTGAACATCTGAAAGCATTATACACAGACACAATATCCACCTGGACGTTTTCATACCGAAAAGTCCTAACCATCTCACTCACTCTGGCTTGCTTTGTAGCTTTTGGACTTAGCTGAGCACACTGCTGTTCGTTTTTCCATGGTGGAAATTAACAACTCAAGAACTGAATTATAATAATAACTCGAGGGTACCTTTTATTTATAAGGTAATATGCATAATCTGGACTAATACATTCTGTGGCTGAAGGCCAAGGACTTTATTAGCCTGGGATACGGTTATTACAGGTTATTATACTCAATGTTTAATTAAATATTGAAATCTTAAAAGACAGATGTGAGAGGAAGTTTGCTTTCTTCCTTTACCCTCCTTCAGCCATGCCCTTTAGTCTCTTGATGCACTTCCTTCTTTTTATACCATATCCATTTTACATTACCTTCTGATCTTTTGTGTGCAGTTTCCTTTTATTTCCACAGACTTTGGTGACAGCTGAAAAAGGAGTTTAGATTGTATCTTTCAAAGTGAAAAACACTTGGAAAACCCAGAGAATTATAGTTTTTTACCTGTAACTTGTAGATACTAATAGACGATTGAGATGTTTGCATATTCACAGTAAAGCACCATTGAAAAAATCATTATGTGATTAGGAGAACTTGAGCATGGAAAGAGGTAGGCTTGTCACTGAAGGCAGATAACATAAATAACCTAATCCCAGGCCTTGCCAGTGAAGTTACAGGACAATTCATATAACTAGGTCTAGCTGCATGCCCGGTTTTAGAAGGCCATCATCAGATGAGATGAATCCCATCTCTGCTAAGAGTAATTCTTGGACTGCATTTCCTTGAACTGTAACAAATACGGCCTCAAATTCTCCCACAATATACAGCAGATGAAATGCAAGCAACTCAACCAAGTGTGCTTAGCAGAGCTCACAAGTGATGGCTGTATTGGAAGTTGCTTAGGAAAGTGTTATCAAGCATGAGAGCAATGGGCAGTTTCAGGGGCTGATTATGAAGCACATCAAATTAACATTGATGATGAAAGCTGATGAAAGAGTTGAAAGTCAGCTGGCAATTATCCTCCTGGAGATGAAGATAGCGCAACCTTCCTCTTTTTTGTTCAAGGTCGCAAGCATCACCACACGGATGAAGACGAAGGATCCAGCAATATAGAGGGAGGGAATGTTAACCAAAGATACCAAGGTGCTGATCGTGGATGATTATATCACCATTGTGCTTATTAGCAGTATTTAAGAAATAAAAATCTTGCACCAAAACCAGCTGAGATCTGTTCACCCTCCACAGCTGGTATTTCCACAGGAATAAGAAAATGAGATCCTGTTCTCCCCTGCCAGTGGTTCAGTAGGCTTTCCAAGATGAAAAATATTTTTGTATCCCCATGACCCTTTGAGCATATGCTGATATTCAACTCAAGTCTCTGGTAGCTGCAGAGATTTAATATCTCTCAAGATAACAGTCTGTTGTCAACAAAATCTGTAATTCATAAAAGGAAGAGATGTTTCAAAAATGCCACGGAAAACTTAATATTAATGGAGTCATGTACACAAATAATTTCCAAGTTTGAGCCTATTTACTTTCTAAAATGGCACATGAAGAAACAACTGGAAAACAAGGCAGAAAATGGATTTCAACTTATCTTCATTCACTCATTCATGACGCCCACACTCTGAACTCACTCACATCCTGATCTGAAAGAAACTACCCAAACACAACTGCAGTACTTGGATAATGTCTCATGAACAGGACTCTGAACTAATACAAATGATGGCAACAGAACCTCAAAACAGAGGTGAATTTCACTGTTTGCAATGGTGAAGGCGTGCATGGTGCATCAGCACAGTGTCTGTGGAGCTGTACTCTGGGACATACATGGAAAACACACAGGAACAAACACCAAACATGATACAGGATCCCAGCAGTACCACAACCAGGAAAGATTGGAAATTGTGTTTCAGATTAATTCCAAAGAAGAGCTTAAGTGGATATACAAGAGAGATGGAGATGGGCTTTGCAAATGAGGCTGCTGCCACAAAAACCTTGAGTAAGCAACATCTCTGAAAGCAGGTTAAATGAAACTTTAAGTTTGGAAGTGATTAAGAGTTGAAGAAAATTCTCACATTCAAACCAATCATTGAAAGAAAAAATTTTACTAGATAGAAGCTTCCCTAATTTATGTAAGGTGGAGGTGGATTTTAACAACCTCTTCTACTCCTCAACATAATTATATTTCCACTGAAGAATGGGTTCTAGGCAGCCCAATCTGTAGGTAGGGTACTTTTCTTTTCTTTTTTTTTTTGCTTTCCCTGTTTCACTCATCTGTATCCACATTTATTCTACCTCCCCTCCTCCACTTTTAGAACACTGAAAACACTCTGCAACTAGCACTACTCACTCTACACATACACCTTGACAGGTGAACTGTAAAATAAAACTATCTTATCAGAAATCTTCCCAGTTACCCACAGCTGTCACACGTGTGAGTGAGCCTGTGCTTTTAATACTGTTTCTTTTCTGTTTGAGTGAGGAGCCTTACTCAGAGCAGAGCACTTTCCTTTCCACCTGACCCAGATTCATCCACAGTGAAAGCTGAAATGTGCACAATATCCTACTGAAATACAGGAGTAATATGAGAGGAGTCACTCTGGTTTTGTCTGCCTGTCACTCTAACCCTAACAGTTCCCTGCTTTCCATTTTCCCTCTGGGTTTTTCACTTCTCTAAACCACTGCTACTCAACCTAACACTGACAGTGAAGAGCAGGCTCTGCTCAGAGATCTGCATGCTCCCCAGAAAAATTGAAGTGAGGCTTTTCTGCCTCCAACAGGGAGCCAGGGAGCAGGGGTTTTAATGGAAAAGGCAGTTGCTAAGGCATTTTGGATGATTTATATTTTTTTTGGTTTCTACACACACATGTATTTCAAAGTTTACTCTCTGGGTATTTAACCCACATGGGCAAGTAGTCATGCAAGGAGAGCCTATCAATTCTATTGTGCATAAATTCTACTTGAGCAAATCTCAGAGCTCAAGCTGAGGGCCAGCTCATATGCCTGGCAGAAAAAGACACTTAACTTCTGGCAGTGGAACAGTTATTTGTCTAAAAATCAATAATTTATGGGGGAAAGAGAGGCTGCACAAATCTAAGAGTGAAAAAAAAAAAACCAAAACAGTAAAAGCTCTAATACAAATGCAGGAAATAAATCACTCTTCCTTCTTCTATGCTAGAAATTTAATTCAAAGATTCTTACATCCAGCTTAATGGAAATAAAGCACCGAGATTATAGCTCCCTGTGGCATGCACATGCAAGTACTAAGTTCTTATCCAATTGCCTCAGCAAGCAGTTGTTCTATGAGGGCAAAGAAGTAGGTGAACAAGGAAGTTTTAAGATAGAAGCATACTTTGAGACTAAGGGATCTGATTTAATCTACATTGTGTTGCCTTCATCTGACCTTGTCAGTATTTCCACAGAAGAACTCTGTTTATTCACTGCAATCTTATTGGTTGGGTCAAACAATCAAACTTTTCCACTCGAAGATCAGAGATAACTGCAGACTGACCTGGTTTCAGGAGAGAAAGGTGAAGTGTCAGGAAATTAGTACTGATGCCTGAGTCTCAGCATGGAAAACTCTAATCCATGGTGATCTCACAGTCGGCTGAATTAGTGGAATCTAGATCTCACAACAGCACTGCAAAGATCCTACCCAACCTACATTTCAGTAGGAAAATGTAGCAAAAGCTTCAAAAACTTTCTTTACTTCTTCTCTCTTTGAAAAAACTTTTCTTCATATAAACAACAATCCACCTTAGAGCTATTAGTGCTAGAAATTTGGTTTTCAGGGTATTGTGCAATATTTGAAATTGCTTTGTCCAACATAATATGAAATTAAGTAGCACAAAATAATTAAAAATTTAGCAAAACTGCAGGCACAGAAAATTCCATTCGATTGTAAACAGATGCCCCAGATTTCAGATGGCAAAAATATGAAAAACTACCTTCAGAAGGATCCATAGGTGGAAGGGAAGGTAGATGATGGTAGAAGGATAGCAGATACTAGGCTTATGCCTTGTGCCATCCTTGCACGAAACAAAAGGGGAAGATGTGAATAATGGGAAAAGCTAGGGCATCCTATACTATGTCTGCCCTAGGTAGAATTTCTTGACCCTTAATATCTCCTCAAGTTGCCTTAAGATACAGAATAAATCAGATTGGAAAAGATGTCTGAGATCATCAAGTCCAACCTATGACCAAACACCATCATGTGGACCAGTCCATGGCACTGAGCACCACATCCAGTCTTTAACCCTCAAACACCTGCACAGACAGTGATTCCATCACCTCCCTGAGAAGCCCACTTTAATGTCTAATCACTTTTTCTGTGAAGAAATTCTTCCTAATGTCCAACATAAGCCTTCCTGCTGCAGCTTGAGGCCATTTCCTCTTGTCATGTCACTTAAAAGAAGAGGCCAACCCCCACCTGGCTACACCTCCTGTCAGGTGTTTGTAGAGAGCAATAAGTCTCCCTTGAGACTCCTTTTCTCCAGGCTAAACAACCCCAGTTCCCTCAGCTGTTCCTTATAGGACTTGCTCCAGACCCTTTTCCAGTTCCATTGGCCTTCTCTGAACTCACTCCAGCACCTCAATGTCCTTCCTGAATTCAGGGGAGCAGAACTGGACACAGGATTCGAGGTGTGGCCTCACCAGTGCTGAGTACAGGGGGGTGATCACTGCCCTGGTCCTGCTGGCCACACTGTTGCTGATACAACAGCAACATGGCCTTCTTGGCCACCTGGCCATGCACTGGCTCATGGTCAGCAATATTGACCAGCACCTCCAGGTCCTTTTCTGCCTGGCCGCTATCTAACCTCTCTGACTCCAAACTGTAGTACTGCATGTGCTTGTTGTGGCCAAAGTGTAGGACCCAGCAGTTTGTGAACCTCATGCTGTTGGTCTCAACCCATCCAGACAGATTATTGAGATCCCTCTGCAGAGTCTTCCTACCCTGCAGCAGATCAAAAGCTGACTCAATTTAGTGTTGTCCATGAATTTATTAAGGGTAGACTCAATCCCCTCATCCAGATCATCAAAAAAGATGTTAAACAGAACTAGCCCCAGCACAGACACCTGAGGGACACCACTGGTGACTGGCTGCCAGCTGGATGCAGCACCGTTCACTGTTGGAACCCAGGGCATAGGGAATATTTCCCTGCCTGTCCTGACAAGACCTGATTCTCAGGAAAGCACTGCTTTTAGCCTTTGTCCATGGAGAGGACTTCCAGGGCTTTGTGATGAAGTGGAGTCTACGAGTGTGTAAAATAGATGGCAGTATAGTTTATCACAGGGTGAAAAATTTAGACTTTTGGGTTTTTAATATGGACGTAGATGGAGGACGAAATGGAGGATTTTGGGCATTGTCCTGTCTCCTTCTTCTTCTTCATCCACCCCATTTTCTGCAGTGTTGGTGGCATTGGGCAACTGGCTAGGGAAAGTCACAGTGCAGATGTTGCATGTTAGACAAGTAGTTAGTTATTGGTAGAAAAGTACCAATAACTAATAGAAATAAAGTACGTTTTAAGAGTTAATTGGACAAAACAGCTTTAAAAGACCTTGAAACTGTGCATCTTGTGACCTTTTTGCTGTCTTCTTCTTGTGTGCTAAGTCTGGTGTAGACAGCGTTCAGAACTTTTGACAAGATAAAAATAAACAGCAACCTGAAGACTGAAAAGGATCCCGTTCATCTCTCAGTCCTGGCACAGAACACTTATCAGGGGTGTCCCACACAGGGACCCCAGGGAGAACTCTCACAGTTCATCACCACTCTCTGGGCCTGCCCATCCAGCCAGTTCTGAACCCAGCAGAGTGCTCCTGTCCAAGCCATGGGCTGCCAGCTCTTCCAGGAGTATGCCAGAGGAGATTGTGCCAAAGGATTTGATGACAAGCAATGTCCAAAATATGGTATAAATATGAAGATACTGCATGTCACATCTTACTTGAACTAGTACACTGTGCTAACCTGCTAAATATAAAATAGACACAGCCATATAATAAATCAAAAACTACTTGCTCATGCAAGCAATCCCAAATAGCAGTGAGAGATGCTGCCAGATGACAATGCTTCACAGAAACACAATGTTAGCTTCCACAGATCCTGAGCAAGTAAAGCATTGCCTGCAAATGGTCAGACTCACACCTAAGTATTTGCAAGTATTTGAGCGTGTTCATACAAGCTAGCTTCAGGCTGTGCATTAAGACCAAAACAAAGAGAGATCCATGAATTTCAGAGGAACTGTTGTTGTGCATATAGTCACCTGACTTCTCTTTGCCTGAAGCAAGTGTCTCCTGTTTCTAGTAAGATACTTGTGGTCGAAACAGTGGGGCAGGCACTATGCAGCATAAAAAGAAAAGCACATAAAAACTCACAGTTCACAGAGGAAAAGAAAAGGATGAAAGATAATTATACACAGAAACTCATGGTCTTAATCATGGCCTATGTTCCTCTGATAATGTGAATGTAGAAGAGGTCTATAAAACATCTGTTTATATTTCTGCAAATGGAAATTATTTCTTGGTGATGCAGCTTTTGTCCAGCATTTCTGTCCAGATCTCACTCATGCACTCTAACAAAGGGTGACCTGGCAGTGAGGCAAATAGTGGTGAGGACAGGATAATGGCCAAAGCAATCTGTGCTATAGCTTGAGCTGCAAAAAAGATTTGGTGGTTACTTGTAATATCAGCTCATGCTAATGCTCCAGTAGCTCCTATGAGCACCAAAATCCTACAGATGCAAAAACAGTACAAGATCATCCTCAATTTCTTTTGGCAAAACTTGGAATTAAAAACAAAACAGAGAGAGACACACTATGTATAGGCCCAAGTGATGACTGCAGTTTTTAAATAGCCTTCTATTTGTAATGAAATACATAAAGCTTTTCCCAATTTTCCATTAGACTAATGAATAATTAGCAACCAATTCTGTTTCTCTGTTCTTCTTGGAGGAAGTCACCTGATGCCAGCTATTAAATTACATGTGGTAGAAGGAGAGTTCTTAAGTTACCCAGCAAATGTCAGTGCAAGGGGTAGATATTCAGCAGTGTACAAAGTATCACTACCTCACAGTTAATGCAGTATTTTTATTTGTCGTATCTGAAAAACAAAAATTGCAGCTGCATAAGCCAACATGAATATTCAAACTGTTAATCAATTAACACAAGTGACAGTGCCAGATTGCAAAGCTTAGCATAAAATCACAAATAACTAAATATGGTGTACAGCATTGCTTCTCTGAGCAATCAAAAACCCTGCATAATATTATAGCACAGCTGGTTAGTAGCTCATGCCATGTAATTTAAGTCTCCTTAATAGATAAGAAGAACTTCGAAGCATTCTCTAATGAAATATTCCTTTGGTTCCATCAGTATCAGGAATAAGTTCTCTCTTAGGTTTTCTCTCTTTCCAGGCTCATTGATTCATGACAGAGAAAGTAATGATTTCTGTACATTATTAGAAGCATTTTCCCATTTATCATACAATGTGAAAAATGGGTAATATTCCATGCCCTTGAGCAGCTGTGCAATGTATATTTTAGGTCAAACACTTGATGGTATGTGAGTATTCACAACAGAAAATTAATAGCTTACATATTCAGAGCACTGCAAAAGAGAAATAAAAGTTCCTCCATTACAGGAATTAGGCAAAACCAGCACACTTGACTTGTAGTGAGAGGTGATACTGTCCCAGAAACAACTTTATTACCTGTCATGTTGAGGTCCAGAGCCATAAAAATCTCATTTCCCCTTGTAATTTCTGACATGCTCAATAGCCCTGTAATTGAAGTACATTCCTAGGACTTTTTTAGCAGGCTGAGATAGCTTACCAGCTAACTACTGGCAATTAAAATCAGTAATGTGAATGGAAAAAAGAAATTAATTAATCAGCAGTATATTAGATAAGTAACAAATAACAAAAATAATGTTTTGGTGCAGAAGCAAAAATTTCAATACAAAAGGTGCCATATAATGTGTACAAAAAAAACAGGGTGCAAAAAAGTATTCTTGAGACTGGACTCTGGCATGTCTTCCTACACATAAAATAAATCATGTGCATCTTCCTAGCATTCAGATGTGAAAAAAGTGCCTGGAGATATAACAACTGGATGTTTCATTCTGTGAAGAATTAATATTTTCAGCACCAGTAACCAGCACTTCATGGAGATCAGATAAATCATTGCAATAAATATGAGCTAAACAAGAACAGACAGTGTGTTTTCTTAATTTATTCATTCATCTATTCATAATATACGTTGATGCATTGATGTTAAGACATATAAAGCATTAAAAGAAATAGACAGGTGTCTGGGGCTGTGGAGTTTTTGCTTTGTTTTAATCATTAAATTATAACAAAAGAGCGAAGATTAAATTATGTACTTCCATTTGCAAAAATATGATATGAAAACATTCTGTTCTGGTACAAAACATAAATGGTAAATTAATTGCTTCACCAAGCCATTGTGTAGACTCTTTGAAAAACATGTTGAAGACATACACTATTCATAGAATACCCCGGAGAACAATGAGTTATGCTTAAGTAATGATGAATTTTATGCTGGCCACTGCATTAGCAGTCAGTTAAGTATTTTCTTAGTTAGACCCTTGAGAATTTAGCAAGTAATTAATGGTCACGAAAGATGAGAAGGTTCATTATGGGCCATACACATCTTTCCAAGATATGTCATTATTCAGGTTTGTCATAAAGCAGCACCTATTGCATTAAAAACTTACGCAACAAGAACTATATGCTTAAGAAACAAACTACAAAGGGACTGGAATACTGAAATATGGAAGAGATAATGTACACACACATTTTTCAAGGCCATGAAAGCCTTGAGGCAGTGTTTTGTCCAGGTGGAGCTCCTCTGCCTTCACAGGAGCTCTACGAGAAGGGCAAGCTGCCTCAAAACAAGAAACAAACAGGATTAGACATTGCAATCCAAATTACTTACAAGAGGTGCTGAAGAGGGTAATGAGTCTAAGCATCTTCAGCAAGATTCTAAATATAAATTGGAGCAAGAGCTTGAATTTAGGCAGGGATGCATTTTATAAACTGGAGCAGCTACAACAGAAGAAGCCGGATGTTGTCTCTACGCTGCCACACGGGGTGTGACCTTGAGGACAAATTCAACCCATCCATGTTTACCACCCACCTACCTGGCTTGATCATATTAGGCAGACAAAACAGGTCCCCAATTTCAGACCCCTTAGATGGGAAATGGGAACATCGAGTAGCAGGAAGATGAGGACATATCACTACCCTCCCCTTCCCTCTTTCCCTCCCTCCCTTCCTCCTACTTGTCCTCCTTTGAAATGAACTTGTAATCTGAAGAGGCATGCTTACTGGTTCCATGATTCTGTCATTTCTACGTTTCGTTCTGCCTTGGTACACTTACCACACAAGAAAACAAAACCAAACAAACACAAAAACAAAAACACATTCTTAAAATAGTACAATGAAAAAAAAAAAAGACACCTTCTTGCACTACAAATAATTAAACAAACAAAAAACCTAAAAATCTAAGAGAAGAAAGTAAAACCCTATAGGCAGCTGCTATTTTCTTTAAATCAGCCTACATCTTTGGGAGTTTGAAGTGATAATAATCCACAGAATACTGTTCTTTTGGAAGGTAATTCCTCCCATACATACAAAGCTGCAAAAAATGAAATTTGGCAGTGCAAGTGAAAGGCTATTTTCAGCCAGGGAAATGATGCCTGGAGAACTACATTTTTTGCTTCCTCTGTTGCTGTCATGCTGGTTCTTGAAAATCTGGGCCATCATTCAACCCATAGGTTCTCCTGTGCTGTTTCACAGAGAACCACTTGGGTTCTGTGAGAGCTGATCCAGTTTTAGCCAAGTGCACAGAGTGTTTGACAAAGAGCAATAAATCTCTGAGATGCTTGTCTACCGTTTGATCTTTCTGATTAACATTATATGATAAAGACGATGTTTAGGAAAAATAGTTCCAAAGAAATCAGCTCAGTCTAGAAAACAAATTTATGTTGCCTTTCAGTTACATCAAACAAAAACGGGCACAGGGCTAATAACAGTCCCCTTCACAGAAACACCCTGATAGTCTGATTTAAAATGGAGAAGATCATGAGCCTGTTTCTCTAAAGAGATTAAAAGATTTTCTCTTAAAAATCAAGGTACTGATTTGTGGAAGTCTCCATTATCTGTCTAGATGCTGTGTGTACATTTGATGATCCAGGCACAAACACAGAATTCAATAACAACCACTAGGTATTTAGAAACACATGGCAAGCACCTTACTTGGTTGCTCATAATTCTCAGAATATATTCCCAAACTGTTATATATTGACCAGCAACATATTGTGTTCACTGAGATAAGAATCTGTTCCTATAGCCAGCATCACTGATGGAAAAAATACCTAAACAAAGGGTCCACACCCAATGCCACAAATAAGGATGAGAGGATCAGCCCTAAAGCCAGTCTTCTGAGAGGTGAAGTCAGGGAGCAGAAGTACAGGTGGGGGCTGAGCCAAGAGCTGAGCAGACCCCAAACTGAGTGCTCCCCAGTGAGCACCATCCCACAGGGTGTCAGTACCAAGGCCAGAGCCAGGCAACATATTGTGTGTCCAAGGAGGAACAGGGTCCAAGGAGAAACAAGGTAAACAATAAGCCAGAACTCACAGTGTGTGGAGCTTAGGGTCAGGGCCAAGTGCCCACAGCTGAGTCAAAATAGGGCTCCTGGACCATGAGAAGGAGGATGTACACGTGGGGATTTCAGGTGTGGCTGCTCAGGGTAGTCTGGTCTTACCAGAACCATCCCTGGTGTCACTGGATTCCTGACTTTGAGAAAAACAAATTTCCTTGGTGGCTTCCAGTTTTCTGCTGTTTCTTGCCAAAAGGCCAACGAACTTACAGGAAATTCGTGCAAAGCATGAAAATTGAAAACAGACTCCAGCTCATGTGTTCTTGTAAAGTCTGATAAATTAGAGACACATGGCCAGCTTCTTTGCTTTTTTTTAACTTCGTTAATGCCATATCTATAATGAAAATTTACATATAGAAAATTAGGGAAATCCTACCACTATTTTTCATCAATGAGCTTTATATACACTTACGTGTTTTATTGGAGACACCTTTAGTATAGGCCAAGATGACCAAGATTTTAGGAGGAACCAGGAAAAGCTTGAGTAGTCATTGGCCCAAAGAAGGGCATGGACTCTAGAAGGAAGGTTTTGATTATAATAAGAGAGCCAAGATGACCTGTTTAACCTTTCCTTTCCTTTCCTTTCCTTTCCTTTCCTTTCCTTTCCTTTCCTTTCCTTTCCTTTCCTTTCCTTTCCTTTCCTTTCCATCTTATATTTCTTTTTGTCTGTAAGGGAGTGAAATAATACAGGAATAAACATGTGAATAAACATGGCATGTTTACTGGCTTCCTGAAAAAAATTGTTATGCATAATATCTGTGTTTGACTCATCTATTGGTCTGGAGCACAGGCAGTAGATTGCCCTGCTATCCTCTAGAAATCTCTTTCCCTGATATTTTGCTTACCCTTTACTCCCTGAATTATTTACAGCCCTTCTATTGTTTGGATTAACAAAGATCCTGCCTATCTTGTCAAAACCAAGATCTCTAGATCCATGATTCAGCCTTAGTTTTGACTCAAGCCTCTGTCAGGGTCACACAGACTCAAGAGCCTTTACCACTTATCTACTTTGTCAAATGTATTTCATTATTTCCATTCTGACAAGACAAATTAATAAGGCCATTGTTTAGATTTTTTTTACCATCTTTTTGATCAATAACTATGTTCAATGTGGACATTCATTGCCAGCCAGAGATGGGATAATTAGAATAGGAATATAAGTGCTTTTAATAAATTGCCTTGCAAACAGGAGTAATCTTGGGAACAGAATTAGGAAACCACTTTCTTCTGATTCCAGAGAACATCTCTGTGTTGTATGCCAAAAAGGAAAAAAATGAAACAGTGCAAAGCCAGACATTTAAACTATCATTTTATTAAAAGAAATTACAAGAGTGCATAAGATGTAGGCCACAAAAGGGGACCGGAAAAAGTGATTTGTGAAAAATTAATTCTTTTCATCACCCTGTAGCTACATGAAGCAATATATTTTAATTGGCTGGATGCAAGAACCTGTATTTTGCCTCTTTTCCTACTCCCCTTTTAACTGCAGTGTTAGCCTTCTTTTATGAGACCAAAGATGACAGGGAACCAGCACAGCAATGAAGGAAATACCTTACCATACATGTAGTGTGGGGCTCAGCCAGGGGACTGAGCCTTACCAGAATGAAAGGGAGAGGGCAGAATAAAGTTCTTGTATTGCAAGTTATCCAGGAAGAATTCTCACCCACAAGGTTTGTGAATTAGCACCACAAGGGCTATTGTGAGGGCACTAAAATAAACCAAAATTAAAGCATAGGAAACTACTGGTTCCCTAAGGAAAGAAAAATACTAGGACTAAGAAAAAACATTCTGTCTTTTTTGGTGAGGGACCTTTCCACCAACTAAAAGTAAATGCAACCTCCTTTTTTCATAATCAAGAGGTGAAGAGACAAGTAAACAAATGTGTTACAAACCACTTGGGCAAGATTTATTGGCAAGAGCTCTGTATTGTGAGGAGGCCTGAGCCTCCAAACCAGAGCAAGGATCATGATTTCTCTGTGGAAAGTGGAGAGACACGGAATGGTCCAAGTCCTGACAAATGTAGTCTGGTTGAATAAAACATTGCAATAAATAGTGTTATATCCAGTTTTTCCTAGGCTTCTATTTTAAGAAATACAGAAGTATATTTCCTGATTAATATAATGTAAAAAGTCAATAATTAAATATTTAAGTAGATGTACATCTGAAGCCATAGCTTCCAGGTGTCAGCATCAGCCAGCCACTGAGATACAAAGCAGCATTTCTGAATAGCCTTCCTAAGCAACAATTTCAAGCCCTTCTGTATCAGACCACAGACAGTTCATATTTTTAAGACATCCTTTATTATCAAAAATTATCATTTTGTCACAATTCTCATAAATACTTCTTTTATTAGTGACCATAAAGTACTGTAGGGAACATTAAAGGAGATGCAGAGGATATTTATAGTACTGTGAATGTGAGAACCAGAAAGGAGAAGGACAACACCACACAGGGATGGGCACAGGAACTTGCAGAGACATGCATGCTCCAAGTGGAAGGGATGAAGGGTTCAAAGCTATACCAAATATTTCATTTTTAATTTGTCCAACTACTCGGTGAAGACCTTTAACCAGCAAAGACAGATTTAAAAGTTCTCTCAGAAATTGTCTGCTATCCATTAGCAGGTGAAATACGACATCAATGGTCTTTTATATCTATTTTACTTTAAATTCAGATATCTTCTGATAGAAATTGTTACATGAAAAGGATGAGTTTGCTATTAAAGAAATACACTAACTCAATGTTTAAATTCCCAGCTGCTGCACCACTGATCTTCTGTTTCCCGTAAAGAGGCAGCCCAAGCTTCTCTAGTTAGGAATTAGTCTAAATTTCACCTTTTCCCTGGTGTAGATGGAGGAAAATATGTTAGCATAAGAACTTGCCTAAAATGAAATATAATCAATGAGATCCATATAGGATTAATTCATCAAGGTTATCTGGCCTGCAAACCACAGCATAGTTAAGGTGGAGGCTACTTTACATTGGACCCTTATTAGCTAAGCCTGATCCAGGTCAAAGTCATTCAAAATTAAACCTTATTTCAAATAGTTTAAAATCCCAAAAGTAACACTTGGCAAAACAGTGTGTATCTTGAAGGTTTTTTTTTTTAAAAAAAGCATTTGGAATAAATTCCAAGAAATTTTTTTCAATTTCCTTCATTGGAAAAGGAAGAAGTGAAAAAAGGACCTAAGGTAACAAAAAATTCTAATCAAACCCAAATGAGATGTTTTATCTCCCTCTATTCTTTAGCATGTTTCTAATGTTATTACTACTTTTAGCCAAAATATATCAAGATGTATTTTGTTAAATGCAGTAGTGAAGCATGATTTTGGAACACAATTGAAAGAGCACTTGGAAAACATCAGAACAAAGCCTTTTCATTTTTCAGAAAGAATTACCATTTCAGAAACATTTTCAATCAGATCAAAACTGCAGTTTTCCTGTAAAAGTACTGTTCACCTAAGGAATAACCCTGACCTGCATCCTGGGGCACTCTTACACCAGGCTGGAGAGCGGGAGCTTTGCTGAGCCTTCCACAGGGTAAAGGGGACATCACCTGTGAATTCTTCCCACCCTGAGGAGTAGGCAGTGAAGGGATTTAGCTCTAGACCATGTCTGTACTGGAGGACTGAGGTAGCATAACCTGCCCCTGACCACGTATGGCTACAAAAACCTGTGTGTGTGTGTGTGTGTGTGTGTGCATGAGCACGTGGACGCTTCCCATATGCCCACACACAGATGCCATAGGTGCAAACACATATGTATTTGCTACTGCTTTAGCCTTATTTGCAGCCAAGAGCATGACACAAGGACATGGTGGTAGGAAACACAGGCATATCTCAGGGAAAAAAGTCCTCTCTACTACCAACAGACGCAGCAGAAAGTAGATTATCTCACACGGGTTTCCATGGTAAACTAAATTAATGAAAAATGCCTCATTTGTGAATTGCATCACCAGAGAGCAATTGTAATGGAAGTAACAATGAGATATGTGGGTGATAATATTCTTCCTCCTCAATGTAGCAGAATGGGAGGAACATATCCCTGTTGTGCACTAAATGCCAATACATGTAGCCAAACCATTTATTGTTTTGAAGCCCTCAGGAAATTTGGGTAAAAACTAAAGCCAATTTTTCTATTGGATCATTCACTGAAATGAATGTTCATTATAACAAAGAGAAATGAAACAATGCAAAGCCATTTTAAATTTAAATATATTTTAGCAAGTAGAGCAAGGACTGCTACATTATTCTCTCGGTAGGGTGTGAGCTGCTGTATCAGTAAGCATCTGTTCTTTGTAATTCCTCCAGTCAGAATCCAATGATTTAGTAAATATGCAAAGAGCTGTACCTCTGAAAATTAACATTTTTCCTGAGGTGTTTTTTTCTAGTTCCTATACAGCAGATGGCACTGGTGGAATAAGAAGTTATGATGCATGACAACTTGTAGAAGCCCTTCAGCGGGCCCAGTCAGGTTTTGAATGCTTGCAAGAATGGGCACCCCACAAACGACTTGGGAAAACAGTCCCTACGTTTTACAAGTCTTACCACTCAGGAAATTATTGTTTTCTTATGCCTAAATGGAATTTGCTCTGTTTCAATTTGTGTCTGTTGTCACTGGACACCAAACTAGGGAGCCTGTAGCTCCTTTCCTTGCACCCTCCAAGTATTTATGCATGTTGATAAGACCCCACCTGAATCTTCTCCAGGTGGAACAGTCACAGTTCTCTCAGCTTCTTCTCACATGTCAGATGCTCCAACTCCATAATCACCTTTGAGATCTTTTGCTGGACTAACTCCAGCATGTCCATATGTCTCTTGTACAGAGGAGCCCAGAACTGGACTCAGTGCTCCAGATGCTGACTAGAGGGGAAAGATTACCTGCTCTGATATGCTGGCAATGCTTTTCCTAATGCAGCCCAGGGTGATTTTGGCTTTCTTTACTGCAAGAACACATTGTCTGTGAAGATCTCCAAGTCCTTTTCTGCAAAGAACTTTACATTTACCTTTGCTGAATTTCATGAAATTCCTGTTTCTCCTGCCTGTTGAGGTCCCTACGAACTTGGTAGCACAACCACCACATCTAATAACCATCTAATTTTTTCTTCAAGGCTTTTACAGAAGGCAGGTTTGAAAGCCTTGCTAACCTCAAGATCTGCTACTCTTCTCCTTGCCCTCCAAGCCAGTCATGGAATCATAGAAGGCTGTTAAGATTATGATTTATGATTTACGCTTCATAAATCCTTGCTATCTAAACCAAATCACTTTCTTGTCCTTATTACACTCAGCAAAGGTTTCCAGGTTTAGCTGCTCCAACACCTTTCCAGGGATTTGGGATGATGTCATCCAGCATGCAGTTCCTTGGATTGTCCTTCTTTCCCATGGCTTAAATTGGGCAAAATAAATTACATCCTTCTTCTGAATCAATGCAGACACTCCCTCCCTCCATGCTTAGATGTAACATCTCAAATCTAAGACAAAGCACATTATTTTGTTTTGAATATATTTTTCTCTTTTCACCATTTATGAAGACCCCAATAGTTACTAAAGGAGAATTCGGATATTTTACGCTACTAAGAGAATGCTGGGGTTCTGGTACAGTTCCAAGTGACCACAGCTGCAAGAAATGCAATGGGTATTTTAGAAGAAATCTCCCATGGTAGCTTCAGAAAAGTTATGATTTGTCAGGTAGGCACCTGGGCTTCCCTGGGATTACACTTATTTTGTTGCCATTGTCCTGATAATGACTGCCATTGGCCAAATGCTGCCAGGAAAAGGCTACAAAAATCGAGGAAAAATCCTTTGGCTGAACTCTAAACTGACTGCTGAGTCAAAAAAAGTACATCCAATGCCCTCACAAGGTTGTGCTTAGGAGGGACTTGAAGTCATTAGAGATAGAGAAACAGAAGAAAGAACATGGAAGGTGAATTTCCTTTTATGTCACCATAAAACTGGTGACATAAAACCTTCCTAGGGATTAACAAATTATGCTGTCCATCTCAAATTTTATTTATTTTTATTTGTGCAGTTTTTAGTGAGAAGAGTTTTTTCCTTTAGGAGACAGAGTAAATCCCCAGAGCTGTTACATAAGATTAGATGGTGCTTGGAAACTTCTGGAGCATTCACTCTGGCCATTAAATCCTAGTTCTGAATTTTCCAGCTTTTATTAGCACTTTAAATATTACAGCCCAACTGGTTTGCTTTTTATGTGTAATTCTGGTGTTAAAAATGTGAAGCCAAATGGAACCTTTTACTTACAAGTGCACTTTAAAAGCATTTTGATAGAAGAAGATCTTAAACAAGTTACAACTTTGTATTCTGACATGCCACATGTGAATAAAACAACAGAGCCAGAGCAATTTCCTCACTACCTGGATAAAACACAGTTGAGATTGTCAAGTGTTCTTAAGAGCAAGAAATTATATAGGCAGCCTAGGGATGGGGATAAAGGGCACTCATTTTAACAAGAGGAGAAATGGTAAGTCATACATATAATCTACCACTTTAGGGTTTTCCCATGCATTATACATGCAGTACACTATTTTGGAATAATTTCCACTCAGCTTTTGCACAGGATACATGATTGAAAGGACTGGGAAATCATTCCCAGATCTTTATTCTCTGCTGGACTTCGGGACTGCACAGGCTCATCTCCTACTTCACTGTATGTCACTGTGTTGAGTGAAAAAGTGGGCAACCTCTTGGCTTCACTAATACTCTGGTGCCAGGTAACACATGTACTGTTTCCCCAAACACTGTTTTGGCAGTCACTCCACGAGCATCTGCTGCCCACAGTTAGGAGCAACCTGCCTTCCCCCACAGCTGCTGGCAGCAGCAGGCAGCTCGTGGATTCACCTTCTTCTGCAAGTTCAGTTCCCTCTGTCAGCTTGAGGTCTATGGCTTAGGGCAGTGAAGAGCAGCTACCTCAGAAATAGTGAAGCAGAGCTGCTGTGGCCGGTGCAGCAGTGGAAAAGGATGTTTCAGTGACTTTGTCCAACACTTCAGTCCGTTCTTGGAGACAATCCAAATTTTCAGAATTCGTGAGAATAGCTGGCATTGCAAAAGGCACGATGGGAGTAATTGTATATGTTAAAATTTTTACCTAAGCCTTGTTGAAAAACTGATGAGTTATGAGAAGGAAAGCAACTAGCAAATTACAGTGGAGAAGAAAAAGTTTAACTGAACTTCTGTTCTAACATCATATAAAAGACAGACAGCTTTTCTGAGCTCCAGTGTAACAATATCAGGAGGATGTGGCGTTCAAAAGAACAAGAAAATGGCATTAAATATAGTCTGTTCCTATTCTTGGTATGATAACTGAACCGCATCAAGGCAGTCACGTAGAGCTACAGAATCCCTTCCTCCTCAGAACCAAAACACACAGTAGGGATGTTTGGTGATACAGATGAGAAGCGAGCAAAAAAAGGAAAATAGCTTGAGGTATTCTAAATTTTTCTCCAAAATATATACCCAGCAGGGATAAGTATGAATCATCACTCAGAAAGGCACAGAAGTTATCAGCCACCCTATGCTAGTTTTGTTTCACTTGCTTTTAAATTTGTTGAAAAATTGTTTTGGTTTCTTTTAAACACCAGAGCCATTGTTTTATGTATGCTCACTTGGGTTACTTTCAGACTTCAAAATTTTCTGAAATAGAAGCCAAAAATAACAAGTCAGTCTTTGTTCACCCTTATAAATCATCACACAACAAAATCATTACCCTACTGCCTGCAGGTGACTGATTGGAAAAAACAAGTTCTGACTGAAGAGATTATGATGAAGAACAGGGCTTAAGAAAACAGAGCCTGATGTGGAAAAACAAAAGGTTAACTTCCTCCCCACTAACTTTTGGGGCACATAATTCTAACGCATCAATTTCAAACTGATGCTTTGTGTCAAAAATCTGTACATTAAAGCAGGGTTCCACTCTTCTGGGGGCAGAAATGAGAGTTTTACAAAGGAGCTGAGATTCAGATGTCTTTACTTTTTCCTCTGTGCCATGTACAGAGCAGGATGCCATGTCAGAGTGGTACAGAATGTTCACCATCTGCTGTTGGCTGAACTCACACCAGGACTGAGTTTCTAGATCCTCGCATTTCAAAAGTGCTGAGACACCCTGAGAGCTCATTTGCCTATGAGCAATAAGAGTATTCAGCACTCCATCACCTGGAAATCACCTACAAAGTTTAAGAGCTTCAAAATGCTGCGTCAGGCACCTGCAGTCTATAAAAAAGATATGTGGTCTATATGAGCTTTGCAATAGCCAAACCACTGCAAGGAGCAACAGGTAAACTGCACTGTGAGCAATGCCAAGTGAGAGGAATGGGGAATTTTGCAGAATGTGGATTTGGAATGAAAGCATTGAACGAATGCGAAAGGGATTCAGAGAGAAAAACCTTCTTTTGACTGAAGTACCTAAGTTACACATATACAGACCTGTAATGTCTTACCTATAAAATCTACAGGTCGATGAGATAGCCAGGCTCCATTTATACTCGAAGGAAAGATGTGAGCACTCCCAGAAAGATTAATTTGTCTACTTTTTGGTATCGATCTTGAGATAAACCAAGTCACAAATCACACTATTAGCACTCCTATAGATAGTTTCTAGACAACAGATTAGGTCAGTTGGTTAGAGCACAGTGCTAATAATGCCAAGCTCACCATTTGATCCTCCCTAGGGCCATTCGCTTAAGAGTTGCACTTGTTGATTCTTCTGAGTCCCTTCCAACTCAGCATATTCTGTGTAACTATTCAGATATTGACTTCTGTATTCATAGAATTATAGCTCAGTTTGGGATGGAAAAGCACTTTAAAAGTTGCCTAGATCCAACCTCCCTGCAGAGAGCAGGGACATCTTCAAGTAGACCAGGTTACTCTGAGCCCCATCCAAACCGCCCTTGAATATTTCTAAGGATGGGCATCTGCAGCCTCTGGGCAACATTTCAACAGATGACTCTCATCGTCCCATCAGGTTAAAAGATGGTCATTAAACAATTTGCCTGAGATCAGGAACAGAATAATTATTACAGCATTTACCAGATCACTAGGAGACTTGAATGTCATTTTTCCCCCAGCGACCAGTGTTTGGGTTTGTAACCTACTGAGAGAAGGGAACTTTCATCTCTCATCTCTTAGTACAGGTGGGCCACAGTTCAAGAAAATAATAGGGAGTAATCCAGTGGCAATACCCCTGAAATGGAATTACAGGCATCTGAGTTCCTGTCAGCACTTCCCTGAGTGAAACAATCATGATTAAAATAGAGCAACAAAACTTAAAGCTAGATCTAGATCCTCTCTTTGGTCCTTGTTAAAAAACACTGCTGGCAAGCAAGACATTCTTAGCACATCCTTTTGACCTCTCTGACTTTTAATTCTTTGCTGCCCCTGAAGAATACAGAGTGCCTTTCTCACAACCAGATGGTTAAGTTCTGCACTGGTTGCATTGCACACCTCTCAGGCATGTGAGCAGCTACGCCATTGACCAGAAAACAGGCTTGTCCATTCTGCCTCTATCTGCTGACTTTGAAATGGGGCAGTACTGACTGTTAATGTGTTAGGTATAATTAGAAAAAGCTTAGAGACACTGCAGTCTTCAGGGACTTTAGACTCCCTGAAAAAGCCCAGGCGGAGAACAAGTTCCCAAATGTTCAGCTCAGCCACAGTAGCAGTATTCTTAACTATGCAGAATAGAAAAACTCTGGAAGTTCTATTGCTTTTTAGTTACAGAGATGATTGAACAGATTTTTTTTTTTAATTTTTCTGTCATAATTAGATAACTATGTTTTTCAAAATACTCTTTAGGCACCTAGGCAATATTTTCAGATTTTTCAAAAATACTTGATTTTTCTTTCATTAGATTTCATCGCGTTCCCACTTTACTGTTATCAAGCTCATATAATTTTTCATGTATCCTCATCCTCTTCCATATCAACAGTGTGACCCAGTTCTATATTAGGTATTATTAGTTCAATCCTATTTCTCATGCCAAAATCATACACTCCAAGGCTGATTCATGAAAAATGGTCCTAGTAGTTCCCTTCAACCCATTACATATTTTTCTCAATATTGCTCATTTTCATCTCCACTTTAAACAACTCCCTATCTCAAAGTTTGTACCTCTGTGTTATTAATGAGCACTTTCCTAGAGGCAGCATTTCAGATGCTTTACTCATAAATTAGTCTGTCTCAGTGGAACTCTTTCCATTTAGCTTGAGGTGTCTTTAGAGTGGTCATCTACATCTGAGCTACTCACCCCTGGCTAACTTTGCAGTCAATAGAGAGAAGTAAGCATTTGTAGGTGTGATTCATCTGACTTATTTTAGATGTTTATTTCAGGATGGGATGAATCATACCCTAAAAGGAACTATATTTTGGCACTGCTAGAAAAATGGAGCATGAGGTGAGTAGTTCAGAAACAGAGGTCACCAGACTGGACACACGCATTTAGTCAGATCAATCCCATAGTTCATCACTAAACAAATTTGATTCTTCATATCTTTCTGCTCTATAAAACCTGTCATGCAAAAAATGAATTCAGTTATTGAGGCATAAACCTCTCCTGACAAAATTTATTCTAATTTATACCATTTTCTTTTACCTTTATGTCATATATTATTCTTTCCATCATATTTTATCTTGCATACTCTTGATGTTACACTTGATGTTACTTGAGGTCTGTTGTTGCTCAATACTTTCACCCTAAATAAATTAACCTCAAGGTGTTTTGCTCCAAACTGCAAAGAAGATTTTTATTGCATTCATTCCAATTTGTACTTTATTAATTTTTATTTAATATTATGTGATTATTTATGCATAATTATATACTACATAATATTGATCTTCTTTTCTTTATGCTTATATTTTACATTTTCTAGTAAAGTGCTGGATATTCTGGAAGTTAAGCCCAACCAATTCCAGAAGCTTGGAACACAGGAGATTCATTCCTAGATACAGTTCAAAAGGATGTGCTGTCCCTTTGTAACTCTTCAGTTGTGTGTCTTTAGTCCCAACTTTGAAATAAGTAGTAAAGACAATAAATGAAGTTAAGCATTCATTTTACATCCAGTGAACCACAATAGTTATCAAAATCTGAAAACATGGAAGGGGGAGAATGTAAAATTACTTAGAAATACATAACACCAGAGCAGTAAACAACTTCCACTCCCTAAATCCTCTTTATTGTGAAGCCTCTTTGCAAACAGATGCACTTGAAAATGATCTCTCTGATGCTTAGTAAATTAATTTCAATTTGGCTTTATTAATACCAAATAGGTATTCTTATTAACAACACATATTCATCACTTGATTGCCATATTTATAAGAAATAATAAACTGCAAACCTTTAGCATAACATTCCAATGATTAAAAGACTATAGTGGGGGGAGTTTTCATACTCTGAACAGTCAAGAATCATTCATAATGTAATAGCATATTTTTCAGCTGGTGTCAGCAGACCAGATTTCAAGAGGTATTTAAAATGTGTTTTTACTAACAAGAGAAAAAGGTCTTTCAACTGATCTGAAGCAATTTCTGTGTAAAAAGCTGAAGAGGCTATCATTATAAAATGTAATGGTAAACAGAGAATACTGACAGAGAACATCCTAGGAAACTGCTTTTCCCTGTATTTGATCTGTATTTAGTGAGGAACTGATTCAAAGCTCATTTGAGAGTCAGTTGAGAAGCTCCTGCTGAAGCCAATGGATTTTGGACCAATGCTGGATTGCAAAAATAAGGCAGCTGAAATTATCCACAGAGGTTTGGACTTGAGATGAAAAGTAAGTTATTTTCAAGATCTTGCATATAACTGGTGTTAAAATGAGAGATGAGACTAACTTGCAAATTTGAAATCAATGTGGAGTTGTTCTGGATTTTTTTCCCCTTCTGACCAACCCCAATGATCCTCAAGGCTTTGGATCTCTGGTTTTATTCAGAAGCACTACAGAAATAGGTGGCACTATGAAGTGTAGCATGTAGAAGCTTCTACAGACCTACCAACAAATCTTAATTCACATATCAGAGCCTGGTTTAATTCACAGAGCCTGGTTTATTAAATACTATGGGTTAATAAAATAAGGAGCACTTTAAAAAAATACACGGACAAAAATTTTTATGGGAAATCAAATTACCAGAAAATACTGCTGGTGAAAACATTCACATTCAAGAAATGTGCCAGGGCCTACTATGAGCAAAGCTAGAGAAGCCAGTTCATTCATAGATGGGATTTTTAACATTTACACCATGTAAGAGAGAGCCAGTTTTGTACTATCAGTAAATCACTCATTTACCTTTTATAGATTAATATAANTGTACTATCTGTATTGCATTATTCTGTATTATTGTATTGTATCATGTATTTAAGGGTCTTAGTAAAAATTAAAAATATTTGTTACACCAAGAGGCTTTCATCAGAGGCTGGCTCCTGGAATGCTCTTTGGAAGGATCACAAGACCGAAAAATGGCTCACAGTTTCTAGTGCCAAAGGAGACAGGTTTTGTTATGCTACGTTTTAGCTTCTGCCAATGCAAATCTCTAAAATAAGGCTGGGGATCTATGAGTGCTTTTTTCCTTCCTGTTGACTATAAAGAATGAATAGAAGATGAATGAGTAGCTCAGATGTAGATAAAGAGCGATATGTGATCAGTTACACCAGCCTCACTTCAAGTGATGTAAATTTACCTCTGTCTGTTGTCTAAAGGTCTTCTTAGAAGGTGAAATATAAATCCCACTCAAAACTTTACTCCACACCTTCAGGAGCAGTTCCAGCAGAGAAGAAGATTAATGAACAGAACACTTTGTGTTCTGCAAGAGTTTGCAACTCTACCAGTCTGACAAGGTATTAAAATTTTCAGAGTGACATTGCTCCCCTTAAGAAATTGTAAATTCTGAGACAATTAGGGTAACATTTTTAAGCAGAAATTCCTTAAGGGTTGCAATCTTTGCCAAAGATAGGGCATATTAAAACAGGCATTTACTCTACATAGCCTGTTGATAACCAGAAACCTCTCTGGAGCTTGAGAACAAGTACAAAAGGAATATCCAGCAGCTAACTGTGAAACAGAGAGTTTGTGTGGTATTTAACCAAGAAAAAAAAATTGTCTCTATGCTGTGTAAGAACACTTGTGAGCACAGTGTGTTCTGCCTTCCATCCATTTACAGTGTACACAACAGCTTTCTGTGCTCATGTGTCCCCGGGTATGCTGATCCATCAAAGGTGAGATAAAAAGCAGGCTTTTAAATGATCTGCAAGGCACGTTCCACCAAGTTCACACTGACAGACTGGTCTGCCTGACTCATAAATTTAGCCTTGATAGTTAGCCCTCAAGTCACTGATTTGTTTCCAGTGCATCACTTGGACACACTTGGTCATGATCTGGAAATGAATGAGTGTTCAAAATAATCTGCCTTGGCAGAGCTCCTGCTGCAGAGAGAAAATCCCGAGCCTTTTTAGGAGTTGTGTTGAAACAAATGATTGTGACCCAGAGCTTTAGATCGAAATCAGACCCAAACTCAAAGAGCAATAGCAAATCTACAGCTTAGTCTCTTCTGTAACTTTGAGCATATTTAGCATTGTGACTTGCTTAAGATGTTATACACTTCAGAGTCAGCAGCATAAATTTTTCTGAGGGGTCATTCAGAATACACAGAGGATTTGAAAGTCCCGCACAGTACTTGTTTACTCAATGCAGTGGGCAGCACTGTCAAAGTCACATTTCTGTTGCTGATAAGAACAAAAAAGCACTTGTTCTTTTCTGGTTTTTTTTTTGAGCTAGGATGCCTTAATCTTAGGTTTAGCACACAATAAATGGCCTGGGCAACATTTTCTAGATTACTGTTAATGCAGGGTGGAATTGAGGGCTATTTATAGCATTTGTGACTTTAACCAGACATTGTGATTGAAGCAGACACCTTCCTAATTCATTCTTCATCATCCTATAGTTGTTTTTGTTTGATCTAATTATCTGTGACTGCAGGTGTCAGCCTTTCTTAATGTGCTTGAATTGTGTGCTAGGAAAAAACATCACAAGAGCTTTGAACATACAGATTCCCAGACAGACAATCTATAGAGCCTTTTATTTGCTTTCCCTGCCCATCACTGGTGGTTTAAAAACTATACAAAGTAAAATAGAATTTTTTCTTAAATCAAACTAGGTTATTTCTGGCTAAGCTTGGTGCTATAAGGCCTGTAACAGAAGATAGGCATTCTCTTAGCATCTATGGTTTAGCAAGGTATTTAAAGGGAAGAAATCAGTAAGCAGACAGACTGCAGCAGACTAAGTTTACAGCAGCTATTGTGCAATGCTCAAAGGTGATTCTACCAAAAAAAAAAAAAAAGAAAAGAGACAATCTGTAAATCTGGGGTAAATATGGGATTGCTACTCTAGCAAGAAGGTCAGGATGCACAATGTTACATGGCAATCATCCAGAGTAAAGATGCAGCTTGAAACATGGGATTGAAGAAGACAGGACAGCACTCTACTCAGCACCCTATAATTGGGTAAGTGATGAAATCACACTCAGCTCCACCCTTGCCAAAATGTGCTGATGGTAGGATGGTAGTACCCAGATTTTCTATTAATCACTCACTAGAGAGATGAGGACTCAGGCTGCCCTGCAGATACCTCAGGAGGAATCAAAAGGATCCTTCCCTCTTTGTTATAACCTCCCTGTTGCTTTTACTCCGTTCAACGTGCTCGCTCTTCTTTCATTATTAAACTCAATTAATCACTTAGTAGTGAGAAAGTACCATTCTCAGACAGCTTGCTTTTCCACACTTCTTGGAGTGATGAGGAAATTTTGCACTTCTATAAAGTTTACTGTGGTCATTTCTACTGAACCAAAATCTGGGAACCTTGAGCAAACATTTGGTTTAGGGTTAAGTACTTTCATGCAAAATATGTTTTCTTATATTCATTTATTATGTATTTTATTCTTCCTGTAGACTACAGCAAAAAACCTTTCACCAATGCACGTCCTTCCCTTTAAACAGTGTGAGGCTGACTTGGCTTATATTCATCCTCTGCCAGCGGTTGCATCAGTCAATCCTCATCAGATGCAAAAGCACAAACCCTGACTCTCGGGCAGCTTTGTTTTGCTGTTTTGTTATTTATGACCCCCTTACCATGCAGGGTAGGATCAGGGGGAGGCTACCCCTACTCAATTTAAAAGTGAAAGCAAAATTCTGCTGTTGAATTCTGCTGATCCCTTAGCACTTCCACAGCTGTGCTCACAATCAAGTCTGTCAGTGAGGTACACCAACTAGCCCTTTGCAGATGATACAGAACATGGGAATCCTCTTGTGGGAGCTATCCCATTTTTATAACAGCACATGCAGATAGTAAAGGTGCCTTCAGCTTTACCTCTCTAGAGACAGGTACTGATTCTTTCCTGCTTGCTACTTCCCTTAACTTCACCACCCCTATGGCAACAAATGAAGAAGGTGGTGTTCTATCCATATACTGCGGATAATGCCTTCTGGGAAAGAGTTATTTTGGACTGTCTGCTGGTGGCTCTGTGTGCCTGTGAGGGCCCTTACCTCCCACTGCTGAAGGGCACTAATGAGATGCAGCACGGATCAGAGAGAAGGAAAGCACAGGCAGGCCCTTCAGCTGTCACATAGCCTTTGTTTTGATATTCTAGCTCACCAAGATCACTATTCTGTCTTAGGAAAAGAAAACAGTTGCTGTCACTTGTCTTTTGTTTTTCTGAACATATCAGTGCACTTTTGGAGCTCTGTGAAACAGCTACCACTGGGAAATAATTCTGTTGCTGGAGTTATCTCAATAGTAGAACTGTTTGTACCATTTAGCACCCCACACCTACACACACACCAACTATTATTTTCCTTGCTGCTCTACAGCGTGGTTAACTGGGAAAATCTATTATCCCAGACCACCATTACAAAATCTTTCCTACTATTCAGCAGGATTGGCTGTAATGTCTACCTATGGGGGAGAATCTGGTGGCAGATTAATCTGATTCTGCTGCTAAGAAGAAACTTCATACACTGCTGTACATACAATTTTACCTAACTATGCTCCTTGCCACCATCTAGTGGGTGGCTAGACATTTTGTTTATCCCTAAAAATTACTGGGTTATCTTTTGGAGAAGGCACAGAAATACTTTGCATATGTGCCATACTTAAATGTGTTTGTCAAAAATAGCTTCTCTGCTAGCTGGTTCAATAATTACGGTATCTGTTTCATCTGCTACATGTTTTCATCATAAGAATATGGCTAGAAGTCAAATAAGGCAAGTCTTTGCTCTGTATTTAGTTCATCAAAGCTGTCTTTGAAAACCTCTGAAAGCCCTTAGGAATGTATGACTGTTTTCAGATGAAGCCACTACTTGCTTCAACTTTGCCTTTTATAACAGAACAATACTGACTATGGACCAAATGTATATATACAAAGAGAAACCAAGTCAAGATGACTTACTGAAATTTACTTCTGACCTCAGTCAGTTAAAACTATTATCTGGCTTTTCATACACACACTTGTGTATAAGTTCCCCTCCAGCCCTTCAGACTCCCACTAAACTGAAAGCTTAACAAGGGAGAGGAAACACAGATGGAGTCTTAATGCACTTACTGTTCAAAAAAGTGTTTTGCTCTATTGTCCAGCCACAGTCCCAACCACCTGTTACACTAACAAGCACTTTTCAGCTGGATCTATCAATTTGAATTCAATCCTCTGAAATCACAGTCATTTGTCTAATAGAAAATTGAGTTTTGGGGGTCACAAAATTTCCACTCTGTTGCAATGAAGAAGCTTAAATCCTCTACTGCCAAAGTCACAAAAACTGCAGCGTACAACAGAAAAGAACAGCAGCATGACAAATGCTCCAAAATAACAATGAAGTTTTTAGGAGATAGTTAAAAACCTGCTCTTATTCACTTCCAAGCATGTTTCCAGAGCTGTTTTCAGTAGTCATTACAGTTACTCACATAGACAGATAGATAGATAGATAGATGGATGGATGGATAGATAGATAGATAGATAGATAGATAGATAGATAGAAGTGTCTGTATACGTCTATGTATACCTATGTCTACACACATACATACATTTTCCTGCACTTCACCTGTTGTGACTTACTGATGATTCCTATCCATTCTTATTCATAGTGATAAGGATTTTCTCAAGTCTTCAGTGGACCTTGATAGTCCCTTCTTCCAAAGATATTCCCTTCTTCCAAAACCTGAGAATGGTAAACAACCAAAACGAAGCTGGTGTACACATCTAAAGCAGGCAATTTTCATAGAATCATAGAATGATTTGAGTTGAACAACACCTTAAAGACCATCTAGCTTCAACCCCTCCAACGTGGGCAGGAACACCTTCCACAAGACCAGGTTAAAGCACCATCCCACCTGGCCTAGAAGACTTCCAGATGTGGCAGACAGAGGTCCCCTGTGCAACCTGCTGTGGTGCCTCACCACTCATTCTGAAAAAATTCTTCCTAATACCAATTTAAACCTACCTTCTTCTGGTTTTAGGCTATTGCCCCTTGTACTGTCACCCATGCTCTCAGAAGAAGTCCCTCTCCAACTCTCTTGTCAGCCCCCTTTAGGTACTGGAAGGCTGTTCTGAGGTCTTCCTCAGCCTTTTTGCCATCTGAGTAATCCCAACTCTCTCAGCCTGCCTTCATAGAAGAGGTGCTCCAGCCCCCTCTTCATCTTCATGGCTCTACCCGGGACTCCAACAGGTCCACATCCTCCTTATCTTGGGGACCTCAGACCTGGACAGCACTCCAGGTGGGGTCTTGTGAGAGTGGCATAGAGGAAATTACCTTCCTTGACCTACTGGTCAAAATTCTTTTCATGCAGCCCAGGATACAGTTTGTGTTTTTGATGAACTAGATGTCCCCTGAACCAAAACTTGTATGAAGTGACAGCAGCGTCCCCTTGGGAAGAGCCTAGAATGCCTAAAAGCACCATAGGTCTGCCTGCAATAGCTAGATTTACCTGCAGAAAGCAGGTCCTCAAGTAGCTGTTCTAACAAACTGTTAGTGCTGCTTCTGTGTTTGAAGAGTTAGAATAATGCTCATAACAATAATAATCATGTGTTTGTTTTCTTTGCTACTTACAAGAGAAAGAAGCATGAGACATATTCAAGAACACTTCATATGGTAGCTGGTTTATTTAGGTAGTTAAATAACTTAAGCCAAAAGATAAAAAAATATTAGTTAGAAGTGACACACAGAAAATACCCTTTCTTAAGAGAAACACCTTTTGAATTTGACAGACGGCTTAATGTGAGACCTCAATATACCTTCAACAGCAAAATAAAATAAATAAAGGTGGTAATAAAAGTGGATAGCCTAGAGGTATGTTATTTGCATGGGATTCAGAAAATTAGTTTTTGGTTTGTGGTAGGAATTTACAGTAGCCTAATAAGGTTAGTCTTCTTAATCTCTGCTGGTAATCAGTGGAACCACATAAAGGAACTTAGAACAAGAGGAAATTTAGCCATTAGAATAAACCTCCTCCCTTCCCCATATGCTCCTTTTCATTTTCTCATTGGACAATCAAGATTTTAAGTGGGAAAGGCTAGTCCTGAACTGATAAAAATCAAGCTGAAATTGGCAAGGTTATTGCTCATCTCTCAGATTTAAGGTGGAAGCAATGGTGTGTGAAGGTAGTGCACATGAATGGTGCCAGAAGCTTCACTACTCGAGAAGCTGAAATCCCTTTTCCAAAACTATTGAGTGTTCAACTTTGCCTTTTATAACAGAACAATACTGACTATGGACCAAATGTATATATACAAAGAGAAACCAAGTCAAGATGACTTACTGAAATTTACTTCTGACCTCAGTCAGTTAAAACTATTATTTGTTATGGGCGGCAGCTGAGATATCACTATGTTTGGACCCTAGACAATCTTAATAAATAACTTTTTTATACCATTCTAAAGAAGACTGCAGCCTCTAAAAAATATTTTAGAAAGTCTTTCTCAAAGTTTTCTGGGTTTTTTTTATTCCCAAAATGGATAAATACTTAAAATAAATCCTAAAATCTATGAACCAGCTCTACTGTGCTACTTAAAAGGATGTGATACAGATCATGGTGCACCATTTCAGAATGAGACTTGGTGAAGCTAAACACAAAATAATGGTTCCTGAGGGAATAATAAAATCAACAACAGGAGCACAAGTCAGTTGCAAAAAAATTTTGTTATTATTGCAGTCAAGAGATATTAATCTTTTGCCACATATTTAAGGGAACACAACTGCATAAAAGCGAATGTTTAAAAATTCATGTTATAGAACTTTCTGGGACAACATAATTGGAATTATTGCCTGCTATAATTATTGCCTTGGGTCTTAATTTTTTTCTTCTTTTTCTATTTTTCCCTTCTCTCTCATTCCACTAAATAGAGGAGATAAAATTCCTCTTCATGTATCAGTGTACCATTTGTTGAGTACACTGTTTCAGACAATGTGATATGCTAAAAAACTACACAAATAAAGTATTTTTAATACATTTTCAGAATATGGAGTTCCAGTATCAGTTCTCATGATATCCAGAATTTAAGAGTAGTAAGACAGTTAAACCCCTGTCTTACTACTTTACATCTAATGGAGTTAGTGGTCTAGTCCTTGATTTTGCATTTAGTTCTGCCATTAGTGAGCACCATAGTAGCCTTGTAGGAACAAAAGTTTTCTCCTTTGGGATTAATTTGGTCTTTCATAAATGTTTATTTGATAAAGCTACACAGCTGTATTTCCTGATGGCTCCTGGTACTGTTGTACCAGGGGATAATTTAGGCAAGAGAGTACAGGACAGTACAAGACAAAATTTGTGCAGCACATCAGAGTGTTGGCATTTGAGGTCAGGGACATGGCATCACCAGGGCTTGATCCTGAACACAGCAAACTTGCTCAGACACTGCTGACATATCTGATATCTTGCAAAATGGTTTTCAAACTAAACATGATTGGAAAATGAAGACTTAAAAGCTAGTGAGAATGCCTATATGTACCAGCCAGGGCTATGGTTCTGCCTGGCTCCAGCCTTCCCCACCCAAGTGCTGAGGCTTTCATGCAGCTACCACCACTGAAGCCAACACACACACAAGTCAGGAGCACTTGACACTTTTCAGAACTGGGTCCTCAAGCAGATACAGATAAAAACTGTAAGTGCTGCAAATGCACGTGGGTTGCTAAGGGTGCTTTAGAGCCAGATATCTTTCATAAAAATAACTAATGCCTGGCCTATGTTTGATTATGTTCCACAGGCCACTGCGTCTGTGGAACAATTTCTTGATACCTCTGACTCACTTGGAAGGGAATAAATACAAGAGTAAGAAACATGACTAGCCATCAAAATGTGGTCAAGAAATCTCTTATGTCTTTGGATTCTGCCTGAAGGTTTCTACACAAAGTTCAAAGAGACAGACTTGCTGAAAGCTCTCCATATATTTGCCTCAAGGAGCGAGACTGGAGTGCATGGTTGATATTTTTACTTCCACTTTGCAGACTGGAGCCATTTCTTTTTCTTTTCGACTTTTTTTTTTAATTCCTTCACTTATCTTTTTAATGTGTTAAAAATAGTGAGAAAATAGCCAGCAAGGCTTTTCCTTCTTTTTCTTTCTTACTAAATCAAACTAATAATTGCAAGAGATGTTTATAATCAGGCAGGCCTTGATTTGTCATGCACTGAGCCATCTATCTTTTGCTGTGGTTACCAGAACAACCTGCTATGGGTAAGCCAACCCATATATGTTTTTGTGGGGCATCAGCTCTTTTGCAGTCACTGCCTACACACACATATTGCTACTCTGATGTACCCCAGGGTAGATGCAAGCAAGTTTACCCTTCAGTGAAGTTATTTTTCCTTTATTATCCTATTGCAGAATCTATCACAGCCCAACAATTCCACGATTGATTTGCTGGCAGCCGAGCCCTGAGGCTTGGAATGTAAATAAGACTCAGAATGAAAGTGATGTGCACTGCAGCAGCCAACACTGAGTGCAGGTACTTCATCAATTGACCTGATTTCTGGAAAATCTGCTTGCAACCTTGAAACTTGCTTGCAATTACAATTTTTACAATAAAATATTAGTCTCCATGGTAATGAGAAGTGCTTTACTAACTCATTTAGGGGAAAAAAAAACCAAAAGGAGATGACAGTATCTCCGAGAAAATGAAATTTTCAACATTATTTCACAGTTGGACAGCTTCATGCAGACTTGTCAACAGATTAGTAGCATTCTTCCCATTTTATATATGGAAAATCAGAGTAATTAATAGGCCTCAGGCCTTCCTTGCAAAAAGAAGGTTTAATGAGCAGTAACACAACAGAAGAGCACATCAATAGTTTGCCTCTGTCCATGCAAAAGAACACCACCAATAGAAGGATGGCCCTGCCTTACTACTCACCAGATCTACTAAATGTTATTAGATAAATACTGCTCTAGCCATTTAAATGTTGCAAAATTCTGGGGCACGAATTATACAGTCTCAAGCTGCTCCAAGGGAAGTATAGGTTGGAAATTAGAAGAAAGTTTTTCACGGAAAGAGTGATAAAGTTCTGAAATAGTCTGCCCGGGGAGGTGCTGGAGTCACCATCCCTGGATGTGTTTAAGAAAAGCCTGGATGTGGCACTCGGTGCCATGGTTTAGTTGAGGTGTCGTGGCATGGGTTGGACTCAATGATCTTTAAGGTCTCTTCCAACCTAGTCATTCTGTGAATTCTCTGAATCTCTTTAGGGCAGGAATTCTGTCTTTGCTATGTTTTTTTTTTGTAATATCTATCAGTATGAGAGTCTCACCAATAGGCCTCAGTTAACTGGAGGGGGAAAAAGAATAATTGCATTTCAGCAGGAACCAGAAGAACAAGAAAAAATGTTACAGGCTCAGTAGAAAGCCAGGTGCTCAACAGACAAAGTGTTGTTCAGGACAACTTATGAAAAAGAGTCTGTTTTACAAGCTACATACACAGGCTTACAAAGCTGGTCGTGAAATCTTTCTGAACAACTTCCTCACAGGAGACAGTCAAAATAACAGGCAAAAATACTCAAGACTGTGAGGCACATAACTGAAGTCAGGGTGGGGAGAGAGAAAAGAGCTATCCTTTTTCTCCCCTCTTAAGGGTCAGAGAGAAAGGTGCAGAATTCAGCGCATGGCAGCCTGCACAGGGGTGTCCTATCGAATCCACTTTCCACCAACAAGGAGTCTTTTAGAAGATAATTTGTTAGTTTAAAAACTCAGTCCCATTTCTCCTCAGATGGAGCTCCCTTGGATAGGCAGCAGATAGAAGAAGAGTGCAGTTTGTGTTCTATGAAACTGCTGGGGCTTTAATGTCCTTCTAGCTCAGCTGGTTTTTGTGAAACTTCAGAATTCCTCACTAGAAGGAAAACATTATGCCATAAACTGCTCTGTTGGGTTCTGTTTCTTGTTCTTGCCATTGAATTACTGTCAATCATGGATAAGGAACTTTATCTCATTATTCTTCAGGTTTTCCACCTTTAAAGCAGGATGCTTTCCTTTGCCAAGCACTCTAGATGAAAACGATAGATAGCATAGATATAGATAAAGTATTTCTTCTTAAATTTGTTATATAGCCATAATTACCACTGAGCAAGAAGGGAAGGAAAGAAAGAAAAATGAAATTTACAAATCACAGCTGGAAATTATCTAAAAGCAGCCACTCTAACTATGCTCTACAGTAACTCATAGGTCTTAAATATCTCAGTGCTTTCTTGGGTAGACACTAAAAATGCAAGCACTACTGTATGATCTCATGCTTATAGCCACAATTATATGAAACAAAATTATTTTAGTAAGAATAACAATTAATTTCACAAATAAAAGGAACAAGAAAAGTTTAAAATAATTTCTGTGGTTTATGTCAGTGTTACTCTGATATCCTGGCCTGCTGTCTGATGGTGTCTAATGGTTGCCTGTTAGATCACACTGCTCTTCAGCTATACCTTAAACACAGATGAAGTTTTAAGATCTTTCAATAAAGATTTTTACTTAGGAATTATAAACTGGGTTCATATGAATCATGCACTACTAACTTCTCTTTTTTTCATTGTGTTATAGTATTTCATTGTATGTATTTCCCTAGAGTTCTCACTTTTAGAGATCAAAAATCCCTTTTTCCCTCCCAATTTTTAAATATAGGCCTCAGTCATGGAGTTCTTCACATTCAGATGAACTTTCAGGATTTCGTGGAACCCATTGTTAGGTAAGCTGGTTTGTGGAAATGAAATAAAAGACAAGATTAGGCTCCTGGTTGAAAGGCTAAAAATAGCAGAAAAAGGTAGAGGCCCCAGTTCCTTCTTTCTTCTACTTCACATCATCATAATTTCATACTACTCAGTACAAAATGACATCATCTGACTGATTTACCACATTCAGCATTATATTTTATTAAGGCAAATTACTATGTGAGTGCAAAATGAAGGTCTGATTTGCTAACAAAAAGGAAAAGTGAATAATTTTTCTGGTGCTCTGACCAGGGTTTCGAATGTCTTTCAAGAGAAGCTTCTTTAGATGCTGGAAGGGTTTTGCAGTAGATTATAATTTTCCTAATCTTTTAATGTATTGCCCAATGTAATTTTATATAGTGTACATTAAATTTCTAATCAACTTAACCTTAAGATAGATGCATCAGTCTTTAAAAGTGCCTATTTTTATTTATATGTGTGTGTAGTTTAAACACCATTAAACTGGAGGACAAAAGTAATGAATTACAAATTGATTCTGACAGCAGAGATGCTTGTACAGCCTCTTCATTAGGACAATACCATTTTAAAATGTAAAACTTGGAAAGATTCTTAAATCATAATGTTAGCACACGCAATCATTCAGACTGTGTCTCCAATCTTTTCATCATACAGCTTGAAATAATTTTAGGAAGGAAATTTGAGAACCTTTGAAAATTATTTAAGAGTTCCACTTTCCATTTAAATTTTCTTTTTTTATCTTCTTCTTCTTTGTGTCAAGAACAGATAGTTATTTTAATTCCAATGTCTGGCAAAGAGAGGTGCATTTTCTCTAACAAAGAGCTAGGCAGATGCACAGAGTGAAGTAGTTTAATATTAATGGTGAATTTGTATCAAGCTGGCATAACTACATTGGTGCTTTCCTTGAAAGGTTTAGATTGATTGTTGATAGACAGTTCTTTATTTTTCCCATAAAAGCTGAAGTATAGCTTGTACTAAGTCTAAAGTACTACAATGAGAATTAGTGATGAGTATTCTTATGGTTCAGAGAACAACAGAATAGTGGAATCTTTGTTATCCACAATTCTTTGACCTACTACCTTTTCATTTTTTATTGAAAAGAACACATTCCACAGACCATAATTCTCACATTCAGAATTAACTGTTTTAAAAATAAATTTCTTATCCACTTATTTAGGGGAAAGAGATTGTGTGATTAAGTATATACTTTTAACACAATTTAAGGCTGTGAGCCGTAATCCTTTAACTCTACCCTAAACATTTTGGTAGCAGCAAAACATAGTAGCAACAAGTCTTCAATGGACCTGCTCATTCTCAACCAGTGAGCAGGGATATGTCTACAGCAGCAGGACTAAAGGATTCAGCACTTCACTGGAAGCCTCAATATGAAAGAAAATTAGAGTTGTAGGGTCTTTCTGTCAATCCTCTTCTAATAAATACTGTTCTGTTTAATCCAGAGTTATCAAAGTACAGGAGCCTCAAGCATGTTCAGTTCCTGCATGTTTCATAAAAAGCCCATAATGGCTGGGCAAATGGCAGCAACTTGATAGACACTTTCACAGAGAGACCCAGCTGTCACCAATTCTGTGTGGTGACTGCCTGGCGATGAGGTCTGGGCACGCTGTTCACCAGCAAAGACACTCATCGCTCTGGTCAGTCACAGAATAAAGTGAACCTGGAACAGGTGGCAAGCTGAAAAGCAAAATGAGGAGCACTGAGGGACCTTAATGAGGATGGCTTACATGGGTCACGAGGGGAGGCATAATTAGTACAGCAAGGTGGTGTAGGAAGATAAGATGCAGAAAAAACAGGAAACAAGAATCCATTCATTGCACTCCTCTTGCAACAATCTTGTTCAACTTCTGTTTCACTTCTATTCTGTTTTTATGACTTACAATTGATCAACATTGCAACTGCACCAGGCATGTGAGCTTGCCTGTCTCTACATATGTATGTGTACTTACAGACACACATGTACAATACATGACATTGAAAACAAGCTGCCTAAGACCTGCTACTTAAAATGCCTCACGCTGTGTAATTAATTGGGGCACCAGCTGTCTAGAGGAAGAGACCATCAAAATACTGTCAAAAACAGCAGAGAAAATAGGCCTAGTCTTCATGAAAATATTTGCACACAAAATGCCTGTGCATACCCCAGCCGTAGGGAACAGGTAGGGACCAGCTGGCTACCTACAGGCACAAGCAGTGGCTCTCAATGGCCACTGCCACATTTGTGATGGCAAAATCCAGGCAACGGAGAAGACACAGCTGTCCCAAAAACAACTGCAGCAGCAACTGACAGCCTTTTTAAGCTTCTGAACCGGTTTGGTTCAATCCTGCATTACCACAGTCCCTGACATTTTATTCTCTTGTCTGCAAAGTCACTGTGACACTGTCAAGTGCTGATCTCTTGAAATATGACGGGTTTCGCACACTCCTTTCTTACAAGAGCAAGGCTGGTCTTTGTGCAGCTCTGCAATGGCAGGCTGCTAAAAATAAGGATGCAATAGCCACTTAGGCAGATCAATTTAGCATGCTGAGAAAACTATAGAGCGAGAAGATACTCACTTCATACACATAACCCTCCCAGAAACTGCAGATCAAAAAAAAAAAGTGTTTTATTTAGGAATTGCTTCAAATTGAAATGCTATAATAACCCTCCAAAGAAGCAGACTGAAGATAAATTATGCAACTGTAGCTGATTTAAATCAGATTTTGAGGGAACTAGGGAGCTCTCCAGAGCAGGTATTTGCTCTGCAGTTCTTCATGTTAATTAAAGCAGAACAGAAGGTCATCATAAAAGCTGTTATATCATAAAAAGCAAAATAATAAAGCCCTAAGAAAAAAAATTGTTATTTCTAAATGGAAAATAATGGGAAGCAGAGCTTTCTGCATGTGTTAACTAGTTCATACGGAAATGCTAATCACTATTATTGTATTGACATAAGTGGTGATGAGGTGATTTATACCATCTGTGCATCTGGCTCTGTGGAAATATATATATATTTGACCAGAACTGATGATACCAGCAGACACACTGAACAAATGAAATTTCAGTTATAAAGCACAAATCAAGGATGTGCAGATGTCCAAGAAATGTGAGCAAAGGAGCTACTAAGAAGAGTATGTGATTTGAATGGGCCATTAGTAGAAATAAATACATCAGCAAATGCGATGAAGTCAAACTAGCTGTGGAAGAAAACACAGAAATGTGAAAGTGAGTCAAATAGTACAAGTCTGGCAATTGTCACAGTGAGTCTGGTGAAGCAAATCTCAACCTTGATTCACAGAACCTTACATATATTTACATATGCTTAAATTAAAATAAATTCTTACATATGGGCAAACTTAAGCATGAACTGAAATGTCACTTCATTAGAAGTTATAGAAGATAAGATTGAATACATGATATACTGCCTTTTCTAAATAAAGAATTTCTGTCTAAATTGGGCCCCTCTCTTCTGAGTTATGACCCTTCCATTATCAAACATTAACTAAAAATTCTATATGTATTGTAACCTCAGGAAGATTGCTGAATTTGAGAATTCTTGTCGACAAGAATTTGACTTGATAATACGTATGTGTAGTAGTTTGGGGGGTGGAAGCTGAAACAGTAAGAAAATGTCAGGAAACATCAACCAGCACTTCCTAATCATGAAATAATGTGGCAAATCAGCTATTTTTAGGAAGTGATATAAATCTCAATGCTTTTGATTGTAAAAGCAGAAACCTAGAAAACATGCTTTTGTTGATTAACTCCTGTTTTACCTTGTATTTATTAGGTAAAATGACCCAAAAGTCATAAAGACATCTTTGACTTTTACCATTTCACAATGGCAAATTATGAAACACAAAGCTTTCTCGTCGTGCCCATTTAGATCCCTAAGTCAGGGACAAAGCCAGAACAGACAAGATAATTTTAAAGTACAAAGCTCAATTTATTGGTTTGCAGGTCTTTGCCTATCTATTTTAGCTCTTTTACCACAGGGACCAGAAGCCTGCAATCAGTTCACAGAGCTTTGCGCGCTTGATGACAGCAGGTCGCCAGCTTTCCACCGCTTCACAACCGGGAAGCGCCTCAGACGCTTTCTAACAGGCACAAGTTACAGACTTCCATCTTAAAAGCAGGAGCTCCACATATACAGCTGAATAATATACGAGCCCGGCAATTGTGCTGGCTCAGCTGCTGCCTCACACGCAGCTGAGCTGCCCGTGTTGCAGAGCAGATGTTCCAAAGCAGGTGTCAGCAGACAGTTATGGGTGGCAACCACCAAAGCCCTCCCAAAGCAGTGTTTCCACTCGAGAGTTAAAGCCTCAAAGGAGACGTGAAACAACCTTGCTAATTTGACGCTTGATAATGCAAACATCTTAAAAATCCTACTCCAAACTGTACTCCACTCCCTGGCACACAGCCAGGAGTTCTCATCCAATTTCAGCATATTAAGGTTTTAATGGAGGTTTTTTAGAGAACCTTCTGCCGAACATTTGGCTCTATCAGTTCAATGCTTAACCACGCTTTCTTAGAAGGAAATCGCGCTGATGTTTAAACGCACGAATTAACTGCACCTGATACAGTCTTTTTCTCCTTACAGTACCTGTCCTGCGGAGAACACCCGCAACAACCCCATTGGACCAGAGCCTCTTACAGAACGGCTGGAACGCTCTGCCAGCTCACCCTGCTGCCCGTCCCAGGCGGCGAGACCCCGACACCCATCTCCGCCACCGCCCCACCGGCTCTATATCAGCTTGCCGGGGGGATTCTCGCTCCGCGCACGCCCGCCGCCGCAGGAACCTCGCTTTTGCCAGAGGAGTGGGGGGCGCGGCACTCGCGGTTCTCCCACCCCCGTGCCGGGCGGACCCGAGCCGCCCCCCACCCCGCGGCCAGCCAGATGCGCGGGACTACGACCACCGCCGGGGCAGAGCGGGCGGACGGGCGCGCACCGGGAACGCGGCACAGGGAAGGCGGGGCGCGGAGTTTGGGATGAAGTGGGAGCGACCCGCACCGGTTCCGCGCCCACCGCGATTGAGCTCCCGGCTCCGCCCGCCCGGCCCCGCCC